>BGPR01000631.1:0-29396 GCA_013235015.1 Araneus ventricosus
TTTCGGTTGCGGAAGGCTGGAATCGATTTCTTGCGGGATAAAAATTTTTATAAAATGAGTGTAAGGTAGGAGGTCCGCATATCGCCTACTTAAGCCATTATTTTAATCAAAGGACTAATCCATGTACAATTTGTCTAAAAATTCTTCCAATCTATTACCTGGACTGTTATATAAAAACATACCGAGTTATAACTCTAACACATAAGTATCTCAAAAAATTTTCTTGAGACCGCGGTATTTTTTCCTACTAAAAACAGTGTTCTTAATATCGCTTACGTCTAAAGTGGATTGATATCAAGTGTAACTTATGTTATGATAATTTTTAAACATGAAAATTAAGGCACAACAAAATTAAAAGTAACACAAAACAGCATTGTGCAACAAGAGGTAACTGTTCCTAATATCTCCTATGCCTAAAATGGATTGAAATAAAGTGTAACTTATGTTATGATCATACTTTTTTTTATTAAATATGAAAAATAAGGCGCAGCAAAATTGAAAGAAATATAAGACAGCTTTTGTGTACTTTTAGGAATATGGTTAAAGTACTCTTTAAACACTTTTTTCCTATATAAAACATCAAAATAGAAAACAACTTAGGAGCATTGCCAGATGATAGGACATCAATCATATATTTTTTAAAGTTAATTTTTTTAATACAGTGCCCCTCAAATGACTAGGCTGAAAATGGGAATATTCAATTGGGCGATAATGGGAAAACTCAAGTGGGCGATATTGGTAGCAACCTAACCCTCAAACATAGTGGCATAACCCTTAAAAATCGGACCGCAATCAAAAAATAAACTACACCAAAATGTAGCCAATTATAGTCACTATCACTGCCTTAAATTGTGTAATATTATGACTTGAACTTTACTTATTATACTAAAAGTAATGAAACATGATTATTAATTCATCTAACACGAAAATCAGTAAAAATTCCCAAAGAAAAGAGAAAAACAATACAGGTTCAAATGGGTTCCGCAAACAATTACCTAAAGGATAGCTTTGAAGTTCCGGTAGTGGCCATTATATACTATACTACAAATCAAAAAGAAACCGTGGTAGGCGATATTTGGTCCCCCTACCTTATAGTATGAATTATGACGTTTAATAATATTTAATTACGCTTTCTCTAGACGTTCTTTTTAACGGAATTTTGTTCAGTTTTGGAAATTCTAAACAGTAAAATTCAGTAAATCCCTTTACTTTATTCTCGATTTATAAGCATACTAGTATCTCATTTTAAAAATCATGTGTTGACAATTAATTGGATGTAATGAGCAAATGTGGGAAATATGCCGTCAGTCTAAACTCTCGTTCGTGTCAAATAGGCGTAGTTATGCAATCAGAAACTAACTAATACTATATAGAATCGAAGTTCGATATTTAAAATTGCGCCCAAGCCTATAGTTTGCTGTACAAAATTCAGCCAATTAGAATTCGCCCCACTACATACTATTTATATAACGAAATAATTCATTTTTTTCAAGACTGAAGAATCAGAACTTTTTGCATCATCTTGCAAAACGTATAAAACTCAAAATGTGTGTATTGTGGAAAGTTTCTGGGTGCATTTAGTTGAGCCCCATTAAAAAAGTTTCTTAATGAAAAGTATTTTAACAATATTCTTGTTGATACAAAGTGCCTTCTTTAATTGATGAATAATGCGTTGTAAAACGGTTAGCGAAGCAATGGTGTATGGATATTTAGATCGCTTTGGGTAGAACAATACTTTCACATAATTGAAACGAAAAACTATTCACCTTTACAAAATTTGAAAAATTTTATTAACTAAACACAGCGAGATTCAAAGGACCTTACTTCAATACTAAAGATTATAGAAGCTAAATAAAAACAAGCAAATACAATTCATAGCTATCTGATTGCTTTATCTATTTGACACAATAAGTGTCTGATTATATAGACTCGACTTTGCTATTGTATATGAGTTTCAAGAGTAGGATGTTGACTGACGGCTAACCATGGTTCAGTATTAAGGCACTAGTCAATATTAACCTGGGGATAAATTCGAAATACTGTCTTAATTTAATATATCAAATTAATTTACCTAAAAAAAGAGCTAATGCCATGTATTTGTTTGTATTGTTATATTTTTGAAAGAAAATGAATTTCTCAGTTTGGATGAGTCTTTCTCTTCTATAATTTTCTCATAATTTACATACTATATGCATTTTTTCCAATAAACTTAAGAAAAACAAGCTTTATGCATCATAGTTTTTTTTGCATTTTTGAATAATAGGAATAAGAGAGCATGCAAATAATATTTGCGATATGGTATTAAATTAATTCCTCAAATGTGTAACAGCACTTATACTGTCTGACGTATAACGCATCAGAATATTTAAAGTTTAATGAGATAATGTTTATTGTATAAAAATCTTAAATCTTTAAAAATTAACGTTGCTGACATTACTTACATAAACACTTCCTTCTAATTCCTGAAGTCTTTCGAATCTTTTATATCTTAAAACTTTTCATTGGTGAATTTTTTATTTGTTGTAGCACAAAATTTGATATTTGCGCGATTTAGACTACTATAACAAGAGCAATGGAAAAATAATAACTTTAAAAATAATAATTTTAAAAATATCATTTCTTAAAAACTACCTTTTCACTTATTAAAGTTCAGGTAAATTAATTTAAAGCACTCATCACTTTCAAACAGCTTTTTTAAAAAAACGCGGCTCAAATTTGAAAAGCATGAGGTGAATTATATTTGGTATTGGAAAGTTTTTACTGAGTCAAATTCCATTTATGTACGAATGCAAGTAAATGCTTCAGATTCCGTTTAGTGTCACCGCTTTATAGGACGCGAGAATGAGTTCTTTTTCCTTATTTCAAAATTAATCTAAAATATTCGGGAGGGGGTTAACTAATTTACTCTGAGAAAGTACTTAGCGCAGAAAAAAAATGTAAAATCCATATAAAAAAGACCTTGAAATTTGCTGGATATCACATTATATAGCATTAGCTATATTTAGATCATTAATGCTCAGCAAGAACAACAATTAAAATTCCTAATGATTAATTTATTTATTCATTAAGAATAATTTACCTTTTTATTTTTGCTGCATTACTTCGTATTTAAACTGATTCTTCATTAACGAATAAATTTGAGGCATTAATTATTTTTTAATTAATATCACTAATTGCTTTGTACTTTATTTAAGTTTGTGTTTAATAATATTTGCAGTTTTTATCTTCACTATTTGTCCTTCATTTTTTACTTAAATAGCTGCAATATTATTCAAATCGTATTCTCATTCTCACGATAAGAAATAAAAACAAATTTTTAAAAATAGATTTCGGAATAATTTTTACAAATGTTGTTACCATAAAATTCCTTAGCATTTTTCTTTATTAATACGAATAATACGCCAATTGTATTTTCTTTAAAAAATTTAATTGGACGTAGTTCATTCTAGTTTCATAACATAAAATTTCACATATGCATAATATATAATCTCTAATTCCACATATGATTCAGGATTATGACTTCTAATTTAGCCTCTGATTTGTTTTGCTTTTTAACCCTTTCAGTGCCGAACGACGATATATCGTCGTTCGCAACATTTGTGAAAAGTGCCAACGACGATTCGCCTTACTATTCGCAACGTGAGAGAAATCTCTCCCAAAATAAATTTATAAAACGTTAGAAATGGTTTAATTTCTTTGCAAAAGAATTGAAATTTTTTTTATGGATTTAACCTTTTGTTATATTCCATGGTAATTGGTGCCGAGACTGCGCATGCGCTAGAGCGATAAGATAGAAATCCTTACTATAGATGATTTTTATAATTATTTTCTTATGATAGATGATTAATTATTTTTCTAATGAAAGATGATTTTTCTTATGTGCAAATACTGTTTGTAAAAGAGAATTGACTTCTCTGTTTTTTATAATGTTTTATATTTTTGTTATTCGCGTGATTTCCAACAAGTATTAAAATACAGTTGCCATTAATTTATTCTTATTTATCTTTATTTCGTAATATGCTCCTTTTGAATTTCGTAAACATTATTTCCATTTGATTTTTTATGGGCTTTTTCGGAAAATTTAGAAAATTCGTCAAATTTGTCCGACATTCTTCGCATAGGTACGATACTTTTAGTTGGCACTAAAAGGGTTAAGTAATTCATTCATTCGTTTATGAAATTTTACTATAGTATTTCTCCGCCCCGTAAAGCAGTGAACGACGGTGATTTAAAATTAAATCAAGCTAATATTATTACATTGCTTATATTGTATGCATTATTCGGCGTCCAATAGACTACAAATATACTAATAAAATTGAAGTGTAACGATAAATATTACCAATGGCTCTGCAGTATAGGATAAGGCTTCTAACAGGGCCTCATAGTGAGTGACAAAGTCAGCAATTAGTGCGTCTATCTCTAAAAATACTCGAGATAATTCTCGGAAAATAATTAATTACAAAGCCTTGGAAGCGTACTATTTTTAGAATTCATGTGATTGAGGTTTATTTTCGAACTAAATCTACTCTTCTCTTCAACTTTGTTATTGATTATTTTCCCTTATCACGTATGATTTCCCAAACAGGCATACTAATTTCTGATTTAAGCTATATAAGGATCTGTAAGTAGTTTTACTGAAGGTTACATAGTCACTTTACTATGAACAGACGCCACTTATATTACTATAGCTGTCGGTATTCAAAAGTCAAGGGGTGGTGAGAGCGGACTTTACTACACATTATACGCGCGTAAGCAAATACAAGCAAGCAAATTTATATTGACTGAATGGAAGGAAGCCGGCATTATTTTGGCTTCTAGTGTTGCGCCACAAACAGATAGCTACATTAGAAGAAAAGATAAAATGTCAATGTTTTTGGATTTTTGATTAAATCATAATTCCACTTCATACTGTATTTTTATCCCCACTACTTTATAATGCATCCATGCCCTCATTCACTGTATTTTTTCATCCATACAAACAAACAGAAAAAAAATTCAGTTGAAGACAATCAATAAAATTTCATTACCAAAATGATCCCATACACTTCCAAGACCCTGCTTGCGAACATTTAACTTTTAGTTTGACCATCCACTTAGTGTAAGTTACACAAGCAACTGTCTGCCAGTTATCTGACCACACAGAAACCCGTGAACCCAATTTGTCAGAGTCACACCAACCATATCATTAATCACAACCATTGTAGATCAAAATGATGAATTATGCAGCGAGGAAGATACGTAGACTCCACCCCCCCACCTTAAACGTGCCGGATTCAAAACATCCACCAACCATTCCTACACATTACATTCTGCAGAGGTTCAAGAACTTGATTCACTTGTACCTACAAGCAGCAGAATCCGACAGAAAAGAAGGGATGGAGTAGAAAAAAGAGCACCTCTCGTATCCCCATCTTTTCTTTCTCAGAATAATTCGGAACACGGTATGGAATAATAGAATAGGTGCAACAAAGGGGGGGGGGATAGGGGGCTTTTCATAGCATCCTCAGGAACGAGAATACGCACAATAAAGCATTGATGGGGGATGCTTGAAACGATAATGACGGTTTTGGGTGTTTTTTCCCCTCTCTTTTCCTTTTAGAAATCTGTAAGGGAAAGATTCTGCTATCTGTTGAATCCCGAGACATTATCCACAAAGGAATAATTTTCTGTGATTGATGGTGAAGATGATACAAAATTTTTGTTGGTTCTATTTTTTCGGAAAAGTAGCGAGAGGGGTGGGTGGGGTGGAGAGGCAAAGTTCAATACCCATGTTTCCAATTAAAACAGTGCATTAACCTCAGAAATAAATTTTGAGATCGATCCCAGCCGCATTAATCAGTGCAATTTAACAGAGTAGAGGCTCTTTCGCAGCTTAAATTATTTTCATTCCGGGCAACGCAGTTTCATAATGGAATCAATTTATGTGACGCCACAGTCACGTGGTAAACGTAACTGAGCAAGTCATCCAAACATTTAGCTAAAATAAACAATATTCTACATAACACTGCGTGCATATGCCAGTCATCTAATATTCGATGCTATGTTTACATTATTAATATTTTGCACAAACTTTCTGATTATAAAAATGAGTTAAGTTTCAACCTTTGACTGTTATAATGCAAAAGGGAAAGAGCACTAGTAAACATTAAAAGAAGAACGAAAACCATTCAACATTTTTCCAGCTTCCACTTGAGGTATTAAAAGCATGGATTGTGAAGATTAGACGGAAAGTTTGTAATGCGATAAGATACTGTGTACTGTGTTCTTTTGAGCATGAAGATTTTCCCAACACATACTGAATAAATAATGTCTAAAGAGTAATCCATTAAATAATTTAAGAAAATGTAACATAAATATTATTATAAATAAGACATAAGGAATAAAGAGATAAAATATCAAATAAGTGTAGGCAATATAATAAAAATTAAATATTTTGGAGTTGGGATATATTTATGCGCGGGAACATTGATACAGTTCATAAATTTTGCTGATTGGAATGGCTCAGGATGTTCACATCCCCTCATATATATGCCCCTGTAACCCTTAGCATACGGCATATTTTACGGCCATGTTTAGTCTGAAGTTAACTTGAATCAGACCGTTTATCTTATCATCTAAGTGATTTTTACCCTAAGTATGTGTTGTGTGATTTCTTTAACTGGTTACGTTTTCCTGCCAAGGAATCTACTCCAAAGGTAGGAAAAAATATTTATTTTTCTGAACTATATTAAGTTTTGGGATTGTTTAGAGTTGTTTTTGAGTGACCACTTATTTTAAGTAAAATGGACTCTTGGGGCAGATTGATACAATTGACTCCGGTGCACATTGATACACGTCTTCTATGTGTAATCTTCTATCTTCTATGCACATCAATGTGCCTCAACAGCAACTAATTTGCAACATCGTCTTCAGAAATGGAAAAAACGTAAAAATTACCTTTCTAAGAGAAACACGCAATTAAATATTTGTTTAAACAATGAAAATGATTTGAATTTCATTGTAAAAATGAAAAGTACTTTTGTAAATTAAGTTTAAAATATTTTTTTACGAATTTATTAAAATTAGAGAAAAATTCTAAGGCAATTTAATTAATATAATCGAAAAGATAATTTTTTAAATTTTCAGATGATGTGAAAATTATTTTTGAGTTATATTATTTTCGTAAATTTTCATGGAAGAACGTGAAAATTTCCCTTAACTTTTAATTAATAAAATTTTAAAAAAAAGTTTCGAGGTACACATTCTCTTGCTCCAAAGTATGTTTATACACACACACACACACACACGCGCACACACAAACATTCTCCTTTATTATTTGTAGAGATAAATTATTTTCTCAGGCATTATTACTGCAATTTTGAAGTATCATGAAGAACGTTGAATTTGATTAAAATAAATGTTGGTTACTTTGTTGAACTTCCAAAACTTGATTTAGAATGCAAAATTGTATGATAAAACAAATTTTGTTTTGATCTCACACCAATTAAATCATCAAGCCCCAAGCTTGTATCAATGTACCCCTAGTATGGGGCAGATTGATACAAATCCATTTCTAGGAAAATGCGTGATAAGTATTTTATTATGTCATTTATGACCAAAACATCCTATAAGAGACTAACAAGTATATAAATGTAGCTTATTAATTCTAATTATTACTGTTGATAAAATCATTTTTTTTGCTTTCCAAAAAAAAGTGTATCAATGTCTTCGCTTTCCCCCATATCATACCAGCCCATGAAAGTTTATTCGATAATTAATTGTGAAAGGGATTAAAAAAGCTTTCTTGTGTGAGCAAGTTCAATTCTCAATTATCATTCGAAAATATTCTGATAGAAAATCCAGTTCCAATTGTCGAGTAGTGTGTTATTGGAATGTTTTTAGCTGGTGTTTGAAATCATGTCTGTCTCATGTCAACTCAACCGGTTCGGTTGCCGTAATGGCTTCAGGTACGGGGGCATGGGGCGGCGTTCTGTCTGAGCTATGGCGGTCTTACAGTATATGCAGAAACTATCACCATCTGGAGAAGTCGCAGCGGAAGACTTTCATCATCTGTCAGGAATCTCATTGGTTGCCTGATAGTGGTTCGACACATTTTATTGGCGAAGACTCTTCTCCTCATGATAGATTCTAGTTATGACGTTGGCTTTCTCAGATAGCAAAAATTAATTAATTGGTGTATAGTGTGGAGTACAGTGAATTCCCGTCTTCACCAAATTCACACTGTGCAGATAGAATGGGGATGAACATCTTAGATATGAGGGGGAAAAGCTCTGTTCCGAAGCGTATGTGTCGTCATGATTAAACTTCCAGTGGCGTATCAAAATTAAATTGCACCTGCGGAATTTATATAGTTATTTATTTAATTACCCACGCTGGCACAGCCTACACAGAGGGTGTAAGGCACTGACCACGGACGGAGGGGAGTACAAAATAACAACAAAACAGGAAGAAAAACATGACATCAAATGACAAAACATCACAACAAAACTGAATTACACTGCATGCAAAAAAGCAACAACAAAAGCAAATGTTCTGAACAATTAAACAGAAGACAAAGGAAGTGACAAAAAAGTTCATGAAACAACATCAAATAGTAAAATGGGAAACAAAAAACAAATAAAAATTGAAACAGAAACTTCGGATATTAAACACATTACAGAATGTAACAATTCAATAGAACTCATTTAAAACTTTTATATTCCAAGAAGAAATTTAAAAAAATATACAAACTGACAAATGTTAGAGAAGCATTGATATATTTTCTGACAACGTTTCATGAGTCAGGAAGCTCACTACAAATGCAAGTATAAAGCCTAAAGATCTCTTTCAGTTTCACAAATTCAAATTTATTATTAATTAAAATTTTAAACCATGCGGTTTTGTTTGCGTCGATAGGTCTATCTAAATGAATGTTTTAATGAAAGTGCAGTCAAAAACTTAGATTTCGTCTACCCCCAGTCGTCCTAAGTGGTTTAGAAGGGTAAATGCCCGGCATGTTATTATTTTTTCGTGCCCTTATCATAAACACAGCTTTAAAAAGTAGCAGACACACACTAATATTTTGTCTCCTTGGCACACACCCTACGACAAGTGCCCTGGACATCAATATCCCCCCTTTCCTCCTGGTCGCTACGCCACTAAACGTCCCTATGTTGATGGTTTTGTAAAATATTTCAGAAAAGATGCTGCACTGCAGATAAATGCTGTATTTTCGAAAATCAATTACTGCAGTATCAATAGTATGCTGCACAATTTGCGAATTTAGTTCAGTTTTAAATACTTTGAGCACATCATGTGGATTTACCAATCGAATTAGCTATTATTTTGGGAGAGCAAAGCGCAAACACCCAATGCTGAAAAGAAGATTGGCGTAAGTAAATTTTTCGATGAAACAAAAACCATAAATGTTTCAATTTCTTACCTCAAATCATAGTGAAGAATCTGGCTTTGATAATTATTTATTAATTAAACAAAGTAATTAACAAAAAAAATTGATTTTATCTAATAATATAGATTTTTTCTTAAATCAAGTCCCAAAAGTATTTTAGTATGCCGTTACTACAAAAAAAATGGTATTTTAAAGGGTTAAAACAGAGAAGCCCAAGTTAATAAAATGGTAGTTAGCTCGGAATTGCATAATTGTGATCAAATTATCTATTAAGACAGAAGCTTTTAAACGTGAACTAAATGCATGATCATCGTTATGGTAAAAATATCACGACATTGAAATGCCAATACTACCTATGAAATCGAAATCTTTGAAATCGAAATAAAATGTATTTCACTGAACTTTTCAAGAGTTAAACGAAAACATTTTTATTTTGCATGTAAAATTTAAGATATCCGATTACGGAAAGTATGGGATAGAATTTTACAAGCAACGAGATCAAACCCCTCAACTAAGCGGATTGCACGGGGATAACCTTATGCTCTTATCACTAGCTTAAGTGGGATTAGAGGAATTTGATACGGGGCTGCTTGATTAGCATTACAAATGGATTTCCTCCCCCACCATTAGACACGTGACCTCGTGACGTCAGTCGAAAGATGTGGATGTGTGCTCCGTTGAGCACGCTAACACAATTATCTTCAAAATATAAGGCTTGGGACGCTACAGAGTCTATTTATTGCTGATTTGGCGATAAGTGAAGATTCAGAAATTTATTTATAGAGTCATGTGTATGAATGATTTCAAGAATCAATATCTCTACTAATACTAAGGTGACCAACCGTCCTCCCTTCGTAAGTTCTCTCCTCCCTCGAAAAGTGTACAATAAATAACGTTACAAATGTTTTATTATCCATTTATCATATTACAGTGTATTCTGTATTATTGTTGCAATGAAAAAAATGTTTCTTTTGTTTACGATATTTTTTATCGTCAATTAATTTGCGTCCTCCTTTTCATTAGAAAAAAGTTGGTTACCTTACTAATATGCAAGAATCGATACCTATCCAATTTAGAGTGAAACATAATATGTTTTCATAATAAAATTGTTATATAAACATTATATTTTGATTTTGAATCTAGAGAAGTGAAATATTGAATTAAATGGGGTTTTTTTGTAGGTAGTATAGCTAGTATTTTAAACTTGAAGTTTAATGTTAACGTCAAATCTTTGAATTATTATGATTTATAATACGTATAGAAGTTATATTTATAATAATCCATGAGTAAAATAAGGTTGTCAATACTATCATTGTCTTTCTTTTCATAAACATATTCGCAAATTTTTAATGAATAGAAATAATCAATAAAATTATGTAACACACATTAAATATTTTTGAACAATATTATAATTAATTTAACATACAACATGTTGGAGGACTTGACGTGTAACGTACTAGCACGACATTTTTTTAAAAGCTAAGACCAAGCTAAACCATACAGTTGCTTGACAGAAAAATTTTTTTTTTCCAGATTTAACAATCAGAAATAATTCATAACAAAGAATGATATTTTCTCCAAGCAGTATTGCATAGATTTTGTTGCACTACTTTTCAGATTTAAATTTTATTAATAAGTTATAAGATTATGAAAACACTTTAGTGTCCACTATCAAGAACTCATTTTACCCATTTTTGTAAACGTCTGAATTACATTAGGTGTCAAATTGAAATTTTCGACTGCTTTTTTTGTTGTTATGTCGAAATCTGAAGCAAACAGATAATTTTGTCATGAAAATCTATCATTATCATTATCTGTTAAAACTTATTAAAATGTAAAGATATTTTTTTGCTAATTAACCCTCTAAGCGTTGTGCACATATTTTTCCGTTTCTCATATTCAGTTCAAAAGCAAATAATTTATGTTTATATGTATAATTTCTAAAACTGTCACGAATAAAAGATTCTTAAGATTTCAAAGACTTGATTAACACGATAAAGATCCATTTATTCACTTGAAAAGCAAATTTTTAAGACTTTTAAAAAATAGCTAACTGCTCAGAGGGTTAAATATATGTCTTCTAAAACCACCATAAAACTTTTTTCTTATAATAAACAAAACACTCAACTTATTGGGTGCTTACTTGGTGATTTTCGATTTCATGAGACATGCATGTAATAAATCCATTTTTTACTTGGCTTTTTAAAGTAAAAACTGCTGTAAATAACTTTCACTGTCTTAGTAGGTCATCTGTTTCAAATAAGTTGCTCGATACTCTTCAAAATATATCCATCAGAAACAAATATTCAGCGATTTCTTCTCAACTGTATTCCAAATTAAAAATATTCTAAATTAAAGGTTAAGGATATTGAATTTTTAGAAGTCGCGTCACTAATTTTGGCTCCCTCTTTCTGCGATTTGGCGTTTAATGGATCCACGCCCAATGTTTCGTACCGTACAAGGCATAGTAAAATGCAAATATTTATGAGTCATAGGAACACAACTTTTCAATCATAATCAGACAAATGGTATCATAAATCATACTTGTTGAAGTGACACAGAAACAAAAACGAGCGGAATAAATTAGACGATTAAGCGCATAATAAATTGAAGCTCTATACCTCTCCGATAAGGAAAAGCAATCAAATTTCATTGTTATTCAATAGTCAATGAAACTGAAAGAAGAAAGATGAATGAACTGATGAATGTGCTTGGGAATTGAATTTGACACGCGATTAGATGTCGTAAAGATAGTATCCATGCCACTAGAAGCCACTTGTTTTGCGCTGAATTGTTGATGCCTACTTGTTTCGCAATCTTGGTTCAAGAAAAAAATATTCTTTCAACTTTTTGTATCATCTAAAGAACAGGTAACTTTAGGATGGAAGTCAATGAAAATGCTTGATTGAATGCTAAATGCGAATCTATTTATTAGTGATTTCATTAAAAGCTTATGTTTAAGTTCCGAATTGACTTTTGATGCTAATTTATAAATTGATTATTATTAAGTCGATGGATGATAATTTTTTAATATGATGAAAATGACAGTTGAGCTAGTACTCTGCTCTCCAAGCTTCCAAACCACATCAGGAGGTTTTCCCCATGGAATCGAGATTCGAAAGTGTGATCCTTCCAACACTATCTAAATATGTTATTACCAACCGTAAAATGTTTGCATATGAATAATTAATTGAAGCGCCATCAGATTTCGATGATGTATTATCTCTACTTTCCTAGCAACGCATATATTGTTGATGTGAAGCAACTTCTACAGGCGACGCGAGCTTTCCGGAATTTCACAATGAGGAAAGGTCCTCTGAAGGTCGTTGAATTTAACTTAACTTTTAAAGCCAAATGTTTCCAAGAGGAATCAAATACAATGCTTTGATTGGAAGGCATTTACATTTGTTTCGTCTATGTACATGATACAAAATATTCTAGCAGTTAATACATAATGATGCAAAATAGTGTAAAGGACAAACTCCAAGAAATCTTTTCAATACCTTGAGAGAATTTCTGTTAATCGAACTGTAATGCAACTTTATATCAGCATTTTTTTCTCCATATGACTGAAAATAAATCTTTTTACATTATCATAAATTTATTTCCAATAATATAGCTATGTGATAAGTTTTTTTTTCTGTTGCAAAAGCTTTCAATTTAAAATTGTTTGATATACCTATCATGAATTTTCACTAAATAAAAATACATAATTATGTAAATTTAACTGTAATAACTTCCCATTTTGAAGTTACAGAAGGAGATTTTGAGATGGACTTCGTCATTTTGAATGGTTATCAAAGGACAAGAACGATGTCTGAGCCAGCCTCTTCGAAGCTTCCACACCTGCAGAAAGACGTTTGGCATGCCTACACCAACACAGACGACGCAAGTTTGGTGAAATAGGACCTCAAACCAACGAACCTTAGGTTACAAAGCCTAGAATTCGCCATAAAGCCACCGCCTGCTGCAAAGTTTTAGAGGAGCATTATTTAACTACACAAGAGGAAAAGACATACCTTAACTAACATATTCTTTTCCAGAGATGTTTTAGAAAACTGCGTTTAAAGATGGCATTATTCTATAAAGCGTTTGATTTAAATTTTTTTAAAAAAATCGGTCTCTATGGATCTTATGAAAGCTGATTAATACGTTCTAAATTATTCAGATCGCATAAAAATTCATCAAACACGTATTCGATGTACAAGATTTCTATTATTCGCAGCTCATTTAAATTTATGCATGCCATAAAACTGCTCGTCTCTAGAATGGAGAAGGCCTGAGAAGTTCTGAATCTAAAGCAGCTTTATAACGTCAAGTTCCTAAATTAGACTCTTTTACAAAATTTTAACATTTCATTTGTTACATAACACAATTCAGTTTTTTTAAATTTTAATTTAATTTTTAATTTACCATCTTTCTGTACAATGTTTAACATCCAGAGATGTTAACATTAAGTGATCAATTAAAAAATCAATTACTGAATATTTTAAAGGTTGGTATGTCTTAGAATGTTCAAATCGTATAAAAACTTATTAAACACATTTTCTACCTAATAGATTTTGATTCTTCGTAGACCAGTTGCTGAAATACGTGCATTTAAAATTGACGAATGGCATAAAATGGCTCGTCTCAAGGATCCAGAAGATGCGCGAGGTGCTGAAGGCTAAAGCAGCTGTACCATGCATCAGTTACATGCCAAGTTCCTCAACTTCAAAGTCAAGATTTATTTGAAAGGTGCAGCCGTATTTTATTTTATTACTTAATTCAATTCTTTTGTCAATGAGAAGGGATTTTTTGGAGTCTAACTATGGGGCTGTCAGTTATTTAAAGAAACTTGAAAAGGATATCTTTGAAGCGGCATTTTTAAAGCTTCTGTTACGCTGCCGACGCAACCGTTTTGGTGCTAGTTATTTTATGAAGGGTTTGTTTTCCGTCTGAGAGGTCTTTTGTCTTTTTGCAGTTCAATCTAAAACAGTAAGACAGACATCACAGGTGGTATATCAAGGCATTTATGCATTGTGATGGTTTTAAAAGTCAAAAGCTTTTGCTAGAAAAGAAATTTATTGTTAATGAACTCGTATCAAGACTCTTAACAGCCACTTCAGACAGTGATTAATGTATGTGATTTAAGCGTGATTCCAAAATCTAAAATGAATAATTGAGCAATCTTCTTGACTTTAAGTTTAGATATCCTGTTATAAATAATAAATACGCAGTATTCCGAAGATGGTAAACAGAACGCGGTGGGGTTGGTAATATCTCCGATTCGGGATAGATGGCTATAGGTTCGAACATCCGCGCCGTTGTGGGCCTGGTGTACATTAAGGTTGACTTGGAGAGTCAAACATCCTCCGTCTGGTGTAGCGTGAAAATTGGAGAGATGGTGCCAGCTCAGGTGTCGTCCTCTTCATGTGACCACGGTTCAAATTTATGAGGTCCGTCCCAAACTAATCCTCGTGTTGCTACAAAATGGGACTTAACCTAAGTAAACTAAATCAAAGATCGTTAAACCATATGGAACGCAATGACTTGATGGTAGAATACTGGCTTGGCGATAGAAGGATAGGGTGTGAAAGACCCGATTCCACCCAAGATCCGCCGTGGGACCTGGTGCACATTAAATCAGTCCTTGTGGGCAAACATGTTAAAGTTTTTGTGGTGAGGACACCTGAAGAGTTGGATATCGGCTCTAGTGTCTCCATAATTACTTGATTTCGGTTCAAGAAATCATTCGTCCTCAATTACTTTTTTATTGTACTATATTACTCGAAATATTCGAAGTGATGAAATCTAAGAACTCTATACCTAAATCTCCGCAAACCAATTCCTTTATTTGATAAACATTTCCCTTTGTTATATTTTTCCCCTTTATATTTTTGTGAATGATTTATTGCATAAAAAATAGATATTATAACCAATGTGTATGAAAATAATTTGTTCAAACAGCATCACTACTTTTTTTTTTTATCAAAGTAGTATCGCTTAAGTAAGGTAATTATAAATAAAATCAGAAGGCATTTTAAATAAACTTTAATTTCTTTTTAAGATTTCTTGTGGGATTTATCAAATATTTTGAGCATAAAGATAGATTAGAAAATTTGAATACTGAATGCTTAAAATATGACTTTTCTAAGATCATTATTTTAGTTCTGAGTGCACAAAATCAATAACACTTTAAAAGGTCTATCTCCAAATAAATCTTCGTTGAAGTTTTTGTACCAGACAACGTAGAAATAGTATCGAATTTATAATACGTATTTATAGATTGATTTAAGCTAATATTATTAAATTATTACTGTGATGCAGCTAAATAGAGATTTGCTTCTTTGCAATGGTATGCCCATTCGCAAGAGTCATATTTAAATAAGGGTTTAAAATTTGAAAAGTCGGAGAGTTAATTATCCTTCTTTATATTCATAATAAGAAACATTTTAAGCCAAAAACAATGGTGTTAAAACTGTAGATCAAGCAAGTGAACACCTTATTTATTTAAAAGTCTTACAAATGAGAAAATTCAATCTCAAAAAATATTCTTCTCTTTAGAAAGGCAGAATTTTTCACCATGTGCTTTACGTTGAAATACATTATTCGTTTCGTTACAATAACCCAGTCAATAAAGAAAGGTAAAAAATTTGCGTAAAGCTGAATTTTAAGCCATTCATAGACCCCATTGATAGATAGCATCTTTACGAAAGTCCCCAAAAATCACCTTGGAGCTTCTCCGCCCCCAGCGCCCTTCCGAAGTTCAAAATGGCAATTCTACAGCACAGTCATTATCTCTGTAACTAATAATCGGACCAAGTTCATCTTTTTATTGTTTAGTTTGCTATTAAATGGTCTACAACATTAAGTAATTCATATTTACTATACGCCTAATAGTTTTTAGAAATTTAGGAAAATATGTGAAAAAATTAGATTTTTTACTTCAAAACTTTTGATACTCTCTGTTTCTTTTAGATGTCATATTATGCAAAAATCCTTCCTATAAAAGTTTATAGCCTATAATTTTTTTTGAATTTCCTGATATAAATTTTTGTTTATTTATGTGCGATGCTAACGTAGGGGGAGGGGGAAGACAGGAAGAAGGTTCGACGTGCCACGCGGTTGCCCAGTCATCGCGACGAGTGGTTTGAAAAAAAAAAATTGTATAGTTTAAAAAATTAACACATGTTCGTGAGGGACTCCTTTCAGCATACTAAAAGTCCTCGGGCCTGGAGGGGGGAGCTCGGACCGCCATCTTGGATTTTATGTCCCTTTTAAATTTTCTTTAATATCTAGAAAACTATTCACTTTTCGAATTACACGTAATACCACAAATTAAAGAGCTTAAATTTCCCTACAAATTCACACTTTTATTTTTCTTCTAGATTTAGCAGTTTCTGAGATAATGGATCTAAAGTTTGCAGTCATCTTGGATTTAATCCCCCTCTTCTGGTTTTTCTTGAATATCTCGAAAACTATTCAATTTTCAAACTACATAGGATTTATTAAATTAAAGAGAGTAAAATTCCTTACAGATGAGTGCTTTTATTTTTCTTTTAGCTTTAATAGTTTTTGAGACAATGAATCTCAAAATGGAAGAATCGATGAATCGTAAAAAATTTTAGTTGATAGTCCAGTCAACGAAGGGTTTGAAAAAAAGCAATAAATCGCTTAGTTTTGAAAATTGGTACACATGTTCGCGAGAGACTCCTTTTGAACATACTAAAAGTCCCCGGTCTTGGGGGGGAGGGGACGCTCGCGTCGCCATCTTGGATTTCATCCCCCTCTTTTAGTTTTTCTTAAATATCTAGAAGCTATGCAATTTTTAAATTACAAGTGATATATTAAACTACCAATTAATGAGCATAAATTTCCCTACAAATGCATGGTTTTATTGTTCTTTTAACTTTTTTTAGAAATTAAAAAGAAAAGTACATAAAGTACACTCATCTTAATATGTAGTATACTTTATTCTCTTTTAATCATCCAGATATCTTATGCTTGCATTTTATTTATATTTACTGATTCTCTTACAAAATATTGGCGTATTTCAGGTAAAAGTCAATGATCGAAAATTCAAGAAGAAAATGTAGAAAACTGAACTAATTGAATGTTCTCGACAACTTCTGCCATTTGCCCATGCATTGACCGACTGCAATACCGTCTCTTGTTTTCATGGTATAGAAAAAATGAAAGAATTGGAAATGCTTAATTATTGTAACCAGAAACTCACAGTTGAGCCGAGATTTTTCTTGATTCTACCTCATCGAAAGGTGAATTGTGGCTGCTGGAGAAAACCTTCCGTTATATGGGTTGAAAAAATATTCTAAGTTGAACGAGTACCGATATTGCGGATTTGTGATTTTGACAAAGAAAAGTATGCTAAGATCTAACTTTGACCTGGCGGGAGCGTGCTTTGAATACATTTTTTAGAACTCGGAGCTAGTTAGGAAACAAACTCACCACTGCAATGAGGATGGAAAACTGAAACTAAAAACAATGGAAGTTTCAAAAGAGCACTGGAGTCAGTTACAATTTACAAACCATTTGACCCAGATTATCTATTTCATTAACTACCGTATGCTTGTATAAAAGCGTGTAGCAATACTATGGCTGCAGAAAATCCAACCTGTATAAGTATTGTAGTTGGTTATCATGCTTAAACTCCCCAATTTATTCTAAGGAAGATAGTGTGAACATGCCTTCTGCATAATAAAGCTGTACAATGTAAATAGCAGTCACTAAATCCACAGAAACATACTGAGGGACTTCTGCAGTCAAGCAGACCACAAGAATGTCCGCATTGTTTTTGCACTAAGTGACTTTATTATTTTCGAGATATTAAAAAAAACTGAAAAGGGGGTGGACATAAAATTCAAGATGGCTGTTTCGAGTCCCCCCCCCGCAGGACCGGAGACTTCTAGTATGCTGAATAGGAGTCCCTCACGAACATGTGTACCAATTTTCGAAACTATACGAGTTAATGTTTTTTTGAAACCACTCCTCGCGATGACTGGGCAATCGCGTGGCACGCCGAACCTTCTTGCTTTCTTTACCTCTCCCCCTGCGTTAGCATCGCACATAAATATATAAAACTTTATAAGAGTAGATTCAAAAAATTGTAGGCTATAACTTTTATAGGAAGGATTTTTGCATGATATGACATGTAAAAAATAGAGAGTAAAAATCAAAGGTTTTGAAGTAAAGAATCTACTTTTTTCACATATTTTCCTAAATTTCTAAAAACTATTTGGTGTAACGTAAATATGACCCACACTATTCTTGTTGCCCATTTAATACAAACAAAATAGTAAAAAGATGAACTTGATCCGATCATTAGTTACGGAGATAATGGCTATTCCGTAGATATTGCCAAATTGAGAGGGGCTGGGGGGGATTTTTGGGGACTTTTGTAAAAATCCTCCTCTTGTAGGTGTCTATCAATGATATAAAATTCAGCTTTACGCAAATTTTTTTCGAATTTGACTATTTTTGGGTCTTTATTGACTGGGTTACAATGCCATCTGGTGGTATTCGCAAGTGTTTCATTTGAACGGTGATCCAAAAATATTGAACCTGGATAGTATAAATATATATTATTATCCCCTATAAATTTATATTATGAAATATTTTGGGACAAAAAAATGGTATTAAAACTATGGATCAAACCAGAGAATGTCTCATTAAAAAAAAATCTTTTGTACCAACGGAAATTTCAAAACCAAGCAATACTTTTTTTAAAAAAATTAAAGGTGTTCTAACCCCACAAACTGAATGGAAAAGCAGTAAATATAATAATTCATTTTGTTCCGATGGTATTTTGACCTATTCGCAAATAATGATTCGCCCACCTAAATAGTGATTGAAAATCCCCGACATAGGAGGGTCAGTTATTCTTTGTATTTGATTGCATAAAACATACGAGTCAATATTATCAGTATGTTGAGAGCTATAAAAAAACTGATGCATTTTTTCAAACAATGATTAAATTCTTTTACCTGGTATATTTTATATACCTATAATGTGACTTGACTCATATCATTTGTTCACTCATTACGCAAATACCCTTTTAGAATATAAATTTTACGTAAGCTTGATTCCCCGCCTACCAACTGCAGCGCCCTCAAGTGGTCCAATGGAAAAACCATTCAGTATCAATGAAATACTGATTATGTAAACAGTTTTGCCCATGTGGGGACAACATATAAACTCCCATTAAGTCCAAATAAATCATATTTTTAAAATCAAAACGAGGTCCGTCGTAATTTAATACAATCCTCTTCAATAAAAACAACATGAGCTCAATTTTGAAAAAAAAAATGATCCATTTAGTATCTGCAAACAACGATTTATCTGCACTAAGAAACATTTTGAGACAAAACAATGGTATTAAAACTGTGGATCTAGCAAGAGAAGATCTCATTTCTAAAAAAAATCTTTTGTAGCAATTGGAAATTTCCAAATCAAGCAATATCCTGTTCTTCTTAACATTTGCACTAAGAAGCATTTTAGGCTAAGACAAGCCCAGGGAACATCTCACTTTTAAAAATCTCTTTATACAAATGTGAAAATTCAATGTCAAACAATATTCTGTTCTTTGGAAAGAAAGGGGTGTTCACATCCTGCTCTTCCAGCTGAATGAGAAATGCAGTGTTCACCTATCTGGGAGAGCGAATAACAATTGACGGCAGAAATTTACGAGCGTCGGCTTAAACACATAAAAAGCAGCTTTGTTCTTGGTGGCATCCCTCATAATTACTTCACTCCTCAGGGGTAATGGGGTGCGAAAGCAGAATGGGGAAGGGGGTGAAAAACCACAGACGTTGCCCATAAATTTGCGTCTGCGTAGAGAAAGGGGATGTTGATAGAATGGTGCAGTAATTTTTTTGTATGAAAAAGGACTTTTAAGACGAAAGAAGGCATAAAAAGAATCATTATTACCTAGATATTATGGCGAAATATCTTCATAGAGGTTACGTTCACAAGGCCTTAATTTTTGTACAGTTTCAGTTTGAGAAATGTTTCAGTACCAGGCAAAAAAAAGCATATAAGAAGCTAATTATTGTAAGAAATATAATGCTGGTCATACACTTATAAACTAAAGATAAAACTTGCACGAGTAAATAAAAAGGAAAATGTTAATCAAAAATATTTATAATCATCTTGTCGACCACATTTTAATGTATGAAATGCGTAACATCAGGATGTAGTAATTAAAGATCTTCTACTCAAAAAAATAATTTAACAGTACTTTGATTTTCTCAAACAATAATATTACTTAAAGAACTATGAAAATTTCACGATACACTTAACCAATTCTAAATAATTTTGTTTTCAAGTTTTTTATTATTAATTTCTTACATCTTGCAGCATTTACTACACTGCTTTACTTGCATTTCAATACGACTTTCAGAAATTTGACTTTCATAGCTTGCATTACAAGACGATTCTTGCGATTATCGAAATGTATCCTAGGTCTTTTCTGTAATCGGTTATTTTGATGAATCAGTAAAAGTAAAAAAAATCCCAACGGTTAAAAGAGCAATTCATATTTTTTTCAGAGGACATTTTTTATTTTATCATTTTGAGAGTGTTTCATGAAATATTTCCATTTATCTTCATTGTTACAATATTTTGTTTAATTTACTAATAAAAGGACTCCTATATTTGCATAAAGCAACAGCGATCGTTTTGAAATAATGACAGCAATGGATTTTCATACCTTTAGTGTTCAAAATTATGAAAGTAAATGACATATCTATTCCATCTAAATAAATAAGCAGCCAAACGAAATTTATATTTAAAGTATAGGAAATAAATAAATAAATAAAAAAATTTTATCTTAAAATATTGAAAAAAAGTTTATCCTATTGAAATGCCCTTCTTAAACTTTTTAATTTTTTTTTTATTTACCTCGGCAATATAAATTTTAGTAACTCAGTGTATAAATATTAGTAACTCGGTGTATAAATTTTGTAACTCGGCTCGGTGAATAAATAATAATTATTTAATAAACTTTGTGTATAAATTTGCTTATATACATTATTTTGCCAAGAAACCTCAAAATATATTTGCTGCGCTCGTATTGAGTAATCAGGAAAATGTTACATAAACTTCAAACACTCATTTTTGCAATATCAGTCCTTCATTATTTTTTTTCTTTTGTGATATATTGATGTAACGAGCTTTTTATCCCAGTTGCAACATCTCATAAATGTAATGTAGTGTTACAAGTGGGTCAGTATGATTGAAAAGACACATCAGTTTTAAAATATTAAAAGAAAACCGTATAATTTATTAACAATTTGAGTAGTTAAAATTAAAAGATTAAAATGTCAAATATTTGAATAATTAAATATAAATTGTTAGGCTTCTGAATAGTGATATTTATTTTAATCATTCTATCATAAATTCGTAAATAGAAAATTTTGAATCTGCAAATGCATATGAGAATTGTTAGTTCAACAAATTCCCACTTTTCCTCATATAATATTTGTCTTCATCAAATAATGAAACTAAACAAAAGAATTAAAATGATTATCATCATTATTTCGTAGAGCTTTTTATCCATTAGAGCCCCTTTTATTTAAATTTCTTCTATTAAAAGGAAAAATCTAAGTTTGAAATTATATATACTTCTAATAAAGCTATTTCAACAGAAAAATAAATGTAGTCGTAATAATGTTTACATATTCATTCAGAACTTGTGTTAATATTGGGATCAATTTAACTATAATTTTGATCATATAAATATGATCATATTTAGATATATTTATTAGATATATTTATTTGATTTGGATCAATATGAATAAAGGTCCCTAGTAAGTTGAAGGCTTTTCTAATATTTAAAATATGGCATTCCATTTCAGAAAATTAATTAACTGTAAACATGACCATGCATTTAAGAAAATCTCATTTTTTTCCTTTACTGTTGCAAGTTATCTTTTAAAATGGCAACCTGAAAATCTTGTAATATCTATACTAAGTAAGCTACTTTTATTTCAGATTGCCGGCATGGCTCATTTTATTTTATTTTTTTAAATCTAATTTGAATTTTCCTTTACCGGATTCAGTGCCGTAAATGGTCACTAACAGACAATTGGGAGATAAAATTTCCTTTCAGGGAAGAAAAATCTGGAGAATTACTAACAATTGAAAGATAAAATTTTCTTCCGTTGAAGAAAAATTTTTCTTCTTAATTTCTATTTCTATTTATTTAAATGCATGAAGCGCTGAATATCAATTTCAAAACCGGACAATAAGCAGATTCACGATAAATAAAACTTTTGATCAAATAAAATATCAAAATATCTATTTAACTTAGAAGATACAATAGTTAGTTGCAATTTCAACACAGGATTCAGAATGCATATAACGTGCGAAGGATTTATTGATTATTAACTATTTATTGCTGAATAATTTGTTCACAGCAATTCTCTGGAAACTAGTTATGAATATACTTAATATATCGTGTAAAACTGTAAATAGACTTAGAATAGAATAATTAAAACTTAAACCAAGGAGCTCCACGCTTCTCAGTTTGAAAGCTTTTGTCCTCACAGACAACTTGAAGAGTGTCGTAAAACTCGCTTCGTCTTCCATCTTAGTATACTATGAATTAACAAGACACTTTAATGTGTACCAAACATTTCAAACTTCAAAATGATCACTGTCAATTAGCCCATTTATTTTCTCAGAACACATGAGAATTTGGGAGTGGGCATTGAATGACATCACGAACAACTTAAAAATTTATTCCACGAAAATATTATTTTTTCATGCTTTTTCTCAACCACAGAATCAAGTTACCCGAAGAAAACTCTGCCTCGCTGCTCTTCAAACCCAACTGTAACACAGTAGACAGCTCTGAGACATTTAGTCCCAATGGTCTGAAAGGACCCATTTATACCCTCGATGGCACTACTTTTCTCGAAGGAAACTGACGGCGGCAGGTGTTCATATCCCCCTGCCAAGCTCATCGTGTCACTGAGGGTAACATTTGGTTAACATGCTTCCTCAGTTTCTTGAGGAGGTTGAGTTCTCGTTAGAATTTCAAGTAATGAGACAGATCCATCGTAGTGGAATCTCCGCGAAGGGGGCTCTGACGTCTGCCTGTCACTTCAAAAGTGGAGTGTGCATTTGTTTTGACTTTTGGTCATAATATGCGTAATGCTTCTGGAGCCTTTTGGATTTTTGTGCTGTAGTAATTGAAATCTTGAATGACGGAAAGAAAATAAACGGGAGAGCTGTTCTCCTTTTCTTACTTTTCTTAATTGGTGGAGTTGGATCGATGGTGCTGCACAAATTTAGGAATTAATTGGGCTAAATTTTTCGGCTGCTTACCTTCGCTTCTTTGTGTAAATCATTGTAGCTAAAGCGGCATTATCCCTTTACTTTTTGAGTAACGCCTTTTAAAATAAATTAGAATATTCAATGGCTTTTATTTTTTAAAAGATTGCTTGCATTCTTTTAGTATATGGTTGAATAGTAAATTCAACTAACGAAAATATTTCGAATGAAGTGTCTTTAGGGTAATGTGTGTAATTTTTAAACACTTAACGTCAGATACTTGAAAATTTTTCCTCTTCCACTCTATTTTCGAAGGAAAACAATTTGGGGATTATATTTTCATCAGAAAAATTTTGCCTATATACTCCAATTGGAAAATAAAACAAGGATATAGAGAATTTGATTATAAGATGATGAATTTAAGAAGCCCTGGTTTCACCTTCTCTAAGGCCATGGTAAGCATACTTACCACCAAATTCATCAATTTTTAATTGCAATTTTTAAGGTTGGCGTGAGTTCTCACCCAAATTTTTCATTGAAACAAAAACCTAGATGTTCTAGTTTATGATCTCAAACCTAAACGATGTGTCTTGACTTGATAATCTCAATCCAAAATTATTTTATTAAACCACGACTAGAAAAATAATGGCCCTTTAAAGGGTTAATGCAAGTCGTATGGTTAAAATATACCGCAACTAGCATAATAAGTAAAATTAATACACTATAATATTTCTTATTTTATTCACCAGCTGCTGATATAATTTTTTTCTTCAGTTTCTTGAGAAGGTTGAGTTCTCGTTAGAATTTCAAGTAATGAGACAGATCCATCGTAGTGAAATCCGCGAAAGGGACTGACGTCTGCCTGTCACTTCGAAAGTGGCGTGTGCATTATTTGTTTTGACTTTTAGCCATAATATGTGTAAAGCTTTTGGAACCTTAGGAATTTTTTACTGTAGTAATTAAAATCTCGAATGACGGAAAGAAAAGAAATGAGAGATTTGTTCTTCTATTCTTTCATTACTTAACTGGAGAAGCTGATGCTGCGAAAATTTAAGAATTAATATTGGTAAGATTTCAGTCACTTGGTAGCTTTCTGTTGCTAATCTTTGTAAAATTATTGTAACTAAGTATTCTTATCAAAATCTTTCTTGATAATAACTGTTAAAAAGATGTCAGTACTTTCCATATCTAAAATTTTGTATTTTTTCCTTAACATTTTTCGTGTTCTCTTGGTAAATTTTGAGAATGCAGCGAAAAAAAATCACATTTGTTTTGTAGAATGAATTATATTTACTGTAATTTGCGTAACCCACAAGTTAATACCGATTTCAGCAAACTGGGGTAATAATTTCCCATAATATGCTTCATTAGGATTAGGATATTTTAGGTGCACGCAGTTATTATTAATTGAATTTTTGAGCGAAGGAAAAACAATAGACGGATGAATTTCCTTCTTTTCTTTCTTCACTAAACTGATGAAATTAATAGAATTCTAAGAATTAGTTAGAGCTAAAACTTAAGATAGCTATAGCTTCACTATTGTCAAAGTATTCTCATTCGCATTTCTCTCGAAAAAATTTTAATTATTTCTAAATATGTTTGAATATTAGGTACTTTTTCCTAAAGATTATTGAAGTTAGAATGACTTATTAAAAATTATTTGCTCATATATAGTAAATTCAAACAAAAGTAGTGAAGTAATTACTCTTTAAAAATGTTCAACGTTGAATTTAGCTTCGGAAACCAGAATCGAATAATGTAATAAAAAATATAAGTAGTGTAATTAATGTACATTAAAATATACAGTCATTATTATATGGTTAGCAGACATTAACAAGAGATCATCTTTTTCATTTTTTTACTGACTTCGTTTAGATAATGATTTATTACCTTCTTAAGCAGAATGAAGGAGGACGTTATCGTTAAAACTCACGACTCTGCCATTCGCTACGCTAACGCTCGTTTTAAATCAACATTAGATTTATTTTAGAGTCGACCTTACAATTTTGAGCAGTAGTGAGATGAAGAAGATATCGCCTCAGCTAACACTTTACTTTCACGCCACACCAACGTAGGGACATTTGACATATCAAAGCAGATTTAGCATGTATCAAGTTAGCATACACGATGGATCTTCAGTGCAATAGGCTCTCAGATCTGCGATTCTCCGTCACCAAAGCCGAAACTCGATTTCCGTGCCACCTTGGTTCCTCTCAATTGAAAAGTAAAGGGTTTATTTATTTTGATTTCTGGTCGTAATATGCTTAACCACTTAACTTACCAGTTTTGCACGAACACCGTTGGGGCAATGCGAAAGGAAATATCCCTAATTTGCCCGATCACCGCTCGGGCAGGTCATTTTTCTAAGCCAATTCACTGATTTTCCCGGCCTATTCATTTTCTTAAATTTGCAATGTTTCTTGTAAATGGCTCGAGCAGTCTAATTAATGTTGGATAGAAAAACAAGTGTTCACCAGTTTTTAGATCAGGTTTGGTTAGGTAATGAATTTTTAGTTCTTTTCTCTCCTGCTATTAAAAATCATCAAAAATTAATAAAATCTATACTTGTAACTGTTTTGACAGCTGATTTGAATTTATAAAATCAATTTGAATACAAAATTGCTTATAAAAAATGTGCTTATTTTTGAACACAATATGGCTGAAAAAAGAAACTGTTAAGTGGTTAATACCTTTGGACAAAGCAATTTTATTCCCAAAAATTGGTAGAATCGGTAGAATTTTATGCCCAAAAATTGGTAGAATCGGTAGGATTTTATGCCCCAAAATTGATAGAATAGGCAGAATTTTATGGTAGAAAAAATGATGAAAAAAATGGTAGAAAAACTCTGACAGTAATTGAGATATTGAATCCGGAGAAAAAAAGCCCAGCAGAATGATTTTGATAATTTTTTTTAAAACACACGTTTATTAGTAGATATACTAAAATATAGGTCTCCTCCGGTCCGTGCAATGGCCTTACACCCTTCCGGGTAGACTGGGTCGGAGTGGGTGTTCAATAAAAAAAAAACTTAAAATAGAAATGTTTTTATTTAAATTATTTTCTACTTTTAGTCTTTAATTTATAATTCATTATTATAAATATCATAGACTCATGTAATAAATTTTTATCAACTTCACTAACAGCACGTGCCACAGTTAGAGCATCAAAATTTAATAAAATTAATTGATAAACTGATAATTAAGCTCTGAAAGCATTGAAATAGTGTATTTTTATCAAGAATAATTGGAGTGATTGTGCTATAACAGATATTTTATATACATGAACCTACTCTTTTTGAATGAAATTACTTAGTGCAGATAGCTTATACGATGATTTGAAATTGTGTAAAATTTCAGTATCTTATAAATTAATACTACAAATTTTACGTTTTAATAAGCATACAATATAAAAGAATTGAAATAAATAAGTATAAAAAATTTTCATCTCTATCGCTTATTTTGATTAGTTTAATGTTTATGTAAGAAAAAAATATGCATTAATTTATATCTGCGCTAAGATTTAATTTCACATTCAGGTTTTTCATGCATAGATAAGCACAAATCGATGCTTAAAAAATCTGACATACGGAATGTTCCAATAAATCACTCAGTTAAAAAATTTTGCCTTGGAGTAATTTAAATAATTAAAGGTATCTTTTATCTGTAATCTACCTTTTTTATTGCTATGAGGGGATGACTTTTTTTATAATTTACTAAATTAACGCACGAAAAAGAAGAAAAAATAAAGAGAGAGAGACTTTTACTAAGAAAAAAACTTTCCGCAGTTGCACCTTGCCAACAATAAATTTCTGAAATGCATTTCTGTAAATTCAAAGTTGAAAAAAAATTCGGCTTGATGTATTATGTATTACCCTACGAAATGGGCTAACACATGAGCGCTAATCTACTAACATAATTCACAGCATATAGCCTCTTACGTTATTAACACGATTCAGCAATTTTTTCTGTCTCTCAATCCAGGCTGTTCTGGTGCTGCAGTTTTATTTATTACAAACAACCGTCTTTATTGCTGCAGCAGTTATAATAAGACAAAGCGAAAGGGAAAGCAAAAAGCCAGATATAGCAGTAGCATCAGTGAACAGGGATGAAATTTAAACGCTTCTTCGCACGAAAAAAGGGTGCGGAAAAAAATTATCGTATCTCTAAACAAGGTTAGAGTAAGGGATTTATGGCGAATGGGATACGGAAACGGTTGGTTGCGTTCGCAGTTGGTAGGTTATAAGCAAATTACGCTGCGTGTGTTCGCTGCCTGTTTAGCTTTAGTTTTTAGAATGGCAACTATGGCAACAACGGGTGCGGTAAGTGAGGCGGTTATGTACGAGGAAGCCATTGAAATATTGCGAGAAAAAATGAAATTATTCGTGTCTTTTGGATTGAAATGGAAATGGCAGATTGCGAATTGATTTCCTCATTTTTTGAAGTTTGTTTTAACCCTTTATGTACCGACGGTACTTAAAAGTACCGCTTTAATCACGTTTGCTTCTCCGCAATATCGCCGTTTATCCTCACAGTATTCACAAGAACACGGAGAATGGTGTTGCAATAACAAGCAGTAAATGGCAGCTGGAGACAGAAGTTAAATTTTTAAAATTATTAATTAAATTAATTAAGTAATTTAATCCTTTTCAAATAACTTACTAAGTGATTTAATGAAATTATTTACTCACTAAATTGTTTACTTGAGGAAGAAAAGATTGTTAACGAATAAATTTTAATTAATTCAATTGAAGTCCAAAATTAAATCTTTTAATTATTTTTCCAAAATTCCTTAAACTAATTATATAGTTTTTTACAACTTTTGTAGAAAAATAAAATAATAGAGCAGCATACGGGTTATTCTTTAATGTTTTATTTTAGAAGAACAAACTGAAATGGCAGATTACGACTTTATTTCCTCACTTTTGAAACCAAGCAGTAAATGGCAGATGAAAACAGAGGTTAAATTTTTAATTATTACTTAAATTAAGCAAGTTATTTTAATTAATTAAAACGTGTTTTGCTCATTCCCAGGGTTATTCTACATCAAAACTTATCTCATGATTGAAAAACAAAATTAAGAAGTCGCTAGTAAGAATGAAGTCGCTAGAAGTCAATGTGGCAAATAATGGTTAAAACTAGCAAAGAGAATGTTAACAGTGGCGCATCGAGGTAAGGGGAAAAATAGGAATAATTTTAAGGGAAAGGGTATAATTTTTACCCCATAGTCATGGTCATTGGCTTAAAAAGTGTAAATGATGTCCAGAGCATGGTATTCATTTTAAATCTTCTCGTCACATTTTGCTTTAAAAAGCGACATAAACGCACTAACATTCTATTATGATGGCGCCCTCTAAGACTGGTATCTGGACCACCTATACCCCCTGCCTCCCGGCCACTACGTCACTGAATGAGAAAAGAGCTTTTGAATTTTGAAAATGAAAGTTTCGGAAGCGCAGGTTCTGATTTAGTTGCAGTTTCACTTACGAATTTTAAAATGCAGTAGCCTTATTTTGTATCTGAGCCTTGTGAGAAGTAAGATCATTACACTCTTTTACAGCATCAGATATACAGTAACGAAACCTCATTCGTCTCCCTCCCGAAGTTAAAAGCGCACGTCGAGACACGAATCAACAGTCAGATTTTTAATTTTGGTGTCGCAGCAAAATTTTCTGATGGAAATGGGATCATAAATACCTTCCCCTCGTTACCAATATGCATACTTTTTCACATGTGG
>BGPR01000631.1:30023-76766 GCA_013235015.1 Araneus ventricosus
AAATATATACAAGTATCGAAATAGTCTATAATATCCATGCCCAGCTCTGCTCTGTCAGTTTTAAAGCGAACATCTAGTTTGAAAAGATGGAGATTCCAGTGATTTCTTTTATCACCTCTCTACATTGTATCATTGTCTTGTAAATTATTTCCCTAACACAGTTCCTGCAAAATATATACAAGTATCGAAACAGTCTATAATATCTATGTCCAGTGCTGCTCTGTCAGTTTCAAAGCAAGCACCTAGTTTGAAAAATGGAGATTCCAGTGATTTTTTTAACCAGTGTTTTGCAGTAAATTATTGTCTTGCAAATTATTTCCCTAGCACTGTTCCTGCAAAATACATACAAGTATCGAAACAATCTATAATATCCATCCATGCCCAGTGCTGCTCTGTCACTTTCAAAGCAAACACCTAGTTTGAAAAATGGAGATTACTGTGATTTTTTTAACTAGTGTTCTGCAGCATAATTATTTTATTTTTCTTGTAAATTATTTCCCGAACACCGTTTCTGCCAAATACATACAAGTATCGAAACAACCTATAATATCAATATCCAGTGCTTCTTTGTCAGTTTCAAAGAAAACGCCCATTTTAAAAGGGAGGAAATTCCGGTGATTTTCTACTGTCTTGTAAATTATTTCTCTAACCTTACAAATACATACAAGCATCGAAACAACCTATAATACCAATCCCAATTGCTGCTCTGTCAGTTTCAAAGCAAACACCCATTTTGAAAAGATGGAAATTCCAGTGGATTTTCTTATCAGCGCTCTGCAATATATCACTGTCTAGTAAATTATTTCTTTAACACTTTTCATGCAGAATTTAAAATAGATAACAAAAAAATTAACGAATATGATTAGTGCACTCCTGCAGCTTGTTAAAATTCTTAAATGCAGGATGGCATGAATTTAAGTATCTCTATTCAGAATGCTGTAAAAAAGTCCCTAGTCATAAGATCCCCAAATCTCGGTGGTATTCATTGCAGAGCAGTGGAAATGAGGGACGCAAAAAAATCCCGAAAACACAAAGGAGAAACTAAATTGACATTTGTATGTTCTTGAAAATTATTAATATCTCGACAATTCTATAAAGTAATCCTGGGGGTAATCAACCACTGTGATCAGTATAGGGGAGGGCCAGTCAAAAACTGCAAGGATTTAAATTCTATTCTAACTAATTCTTTCAACAACAATTTTTGAAATAAAGAATGCTTTAACAGTTGAAAGAACGAGGAAAATTCAAGATCACAAAATATTTTACTTAAATGAATTTTAATGATTAATCGAATCGACCAAATTCGATTCTATTTTTTCCATAGTTTCAAATTCGATTGATTTTCTTGCCAGATAAGCATACTTTGTATAAGCGTGCATTGTAAATAAGATGTGCACTATTGCAATAAGAATAGTTATAAATTCAATTCAGGACCTATTTTTTTCAGTAACGTATAAAAAAATACATGAAACAAAGTTTGCATCAAAAGGGATTGCAATTTAAAAAAATCTTATATCATAAACAAAATTTCCATCTGAATTTTGCTGAACACAATATTTCGCAAGAAATCATTTAATACAACATAATTAATGAAATTGTCATTTTCAGTAAACTAATACTAATAGGGTGCATTAGTGTGGACACAAATAATTACCTTCATCATGTTTTGATCAACCTGAAAATTATAACGTTTCTGTAGACATCTAAAAGAAACGAATGCAATATTTACCTTTCTTTAATATTTAGCAAAATAAAATTCGAGAAAACATCTTAGCTTACAAATTTAAACAAATTAATCATGAGAAATTTATATAGAAGAAGTTTTCACGTATCCTAAAGCCATTGCTTGGCTAAAAGTAGAATTATTACTCAAAATAAACAGAGAACAAATAAGTAAAGGAATCTGTCAAAAAGTATATACTTTCAAACGAAGTTAATTTTATTCACCCAAAATGAAACATGTAAAATTATTCATTTTAACACTTTAGCAATCACACTAAAAGATGGAAAATATGGACCTTTCATCCTTCATTCTAGCTTAAAATCAGTCTTCTTGACAACGTTTCTAACGATCCCGGCAATTTTTTACACCTATTCACCTGAAGAATAACATCTTATCAACTTTTGAAACTTACCTAAAGAGCCTCTACTCGCTTTCTTAAATACTGTCTCATCAAGTTAAATGACTATGCGCACACTTCTTCACGCCATGCATCAGTTACTACAAGAAGATGATTGACGTTAAAGACGGGAATTTCAACTAATTTACATAAATGTGGGAGCAGCGCTATCGCCTACAACGTCATATTAACGAGTATTTGATTGACACCTTCGATTTGCCTTTAAGTACGACCCCGGAAGTGTTTTAAGCCTGATACCGAAGACTGAAGGTGCGGGGGGCAGTTACTTTCTATCAAAATTTGCTCTCAGCTCATAATAGGGCTCCATTCATGGTTGTTTTGGGTCTGTTATATGAGCTATTTACAGAGGATTAGAATATAATTTTTATTTGGTTTGGACTTTGGAATAACCTTGCATGTAAAGTATTTGTAATGTCACATATTGCATTTGTGAGCGATGGGTTTTGAAATTAATTCTTAGTTTATTTTTGGAATTCCAACTGCAGATTGGGAAAATTCCAAAGCATTTTAAATTTTTCGTCATCTTCTGAAAAACAGTCGAGTCGTTGGGAAAAGCAAACATTTATTATTTATAAAGCAATAGTTAAACCCAATTTTTTTAATTGCCGAATGTTATTTTCGGATGATTTTTGCATGGAGCTTTCTCTATATTTGAAAGAAAGTACATTTAATGATTTTCAAATGAATTTCTTTGCTATAAATCTCCTTTAAAAAAGAGCTTAAAAAGCTTTTACTATATTAATTAAGAACCTAACACCTATTATTTAAATTATCATTTTTTCGCATAATCTTTCAACCAGAAAAATTTTAATAATAATATTTATCATATAAAATTATCCCTTTATGTTGCAAAAGTCATATTTGATGTTTTTAATTCATTTAGAAATTAATTATTATTGTTAATAATTTATATTAAAGAAGGCAGTCGATAAAAATTTACTTTAATTTAATCATTCCTTTTGTAATTGAATAAAATTTGCTTTTTATAAGCTTTAAAAATATCGAAAGACCTACAAGAGGAATTAAAGGAAACAAATTTTAACGTAATTTTCTTCCACATATTTATTAATTTCGAATATCGTGGAAATGGACCACAATAATTTATAAAATCATTTTAGCTTTCAAAGATAAAGTACAATGTTAAAGTTATATTTTAGCAAGAATGCTGTTAAAAGCTTATAAGATTTTATTTAATTCTGCAAAATTGATCAATAAAAACAACCTTTGAATTATTCGCACACAATGAATTTTTTACAAAAGGAATTAGGGTTACTTGTTTTAATGCTAATTTGACAAATTCTTTTTTCTTCTTATTTTATAATTCTAATGATGATTATGCCAAAGAAATGTAAAATATCAATATTTTTACCGCAGGGAAATGGCTTTATTAAAATAACATTTACTTGTAGGGATTTTTTTGCCCAATATCAGTTGAATTTTCTTAAAACTTTTAATAGTCTTTTAAAAATTATATTTATTCCAGATGATACGCTTTGATTTTAAAATAAATTAATTCCACAAGTTCTTCATTTAAGTTATTAGTTACAGTTAAGGGAACAAAATAAAAAATAAATTTATACTTAGACGATGTGCGAAAATTCATTGACTGGATGCAGATAGAATAGACTTATATAGTAGTTTAGTAGTATATATAGTATAGTATATATTAGTATATTTAGTATATTATAGTATATATTTTATAGTATTGTAGTAGGTTTACTAATATCTTACTGTTGATTATTTAAATTATTACTCCTCCAGAAAGAGAAGTAGAAGTAAAACTATTCTAAAAATTCATAGACAGTGTCATGATGTTTAATCAGATAGTTTTTTCCTATATTAATAGTTTAAATTCTTCATTTAAATTATTAGTTATTCCTCAGACAAGAATGATAGAAGTAAATTGATATAAACGTCTAATAATAATCCATTTTTTTCTTCTCTATTTTAATCCTGAACTGAGTATGGAAATATACTTAATCCTTTTCAAATAACTTACTAAGTGATTTAATGAAATTATTTACTTACTATATTGATTCCTTGAGGAAGAAAAGATTGTTGATGAATAAATTTTAATTAATTCAATTGAAGTCCAAAATTAAATCTTTTAATTATTTTTCCAAAATTCCTTAAACTAATTATATCGATTTTTTACAACTTTTATAGAAAAATAAAATAATAGAGCAGCATACGGGTTATACTTCAATGTTTCATTTTAGAAGAACAAAGCTGAAGTTCATCAGATATTTCAATTTGAAAGTAATTCATTGAGCTTTATCAAATTATTATTCATTTCAGCTTTTAAGTAATTAAAAAACAAAAGAACTGAACACGGGACACTTTCCTGCTGATGACACTTGCTGCATAAAGAGAGAATCGCGCATATCCCTCTTTATTTTGAATTAGGATTTAAAATAAAAACTAAAGAAACTAATAAAACTCGACACTATGTACCTCTTTTACCGCCAATCGTCGTCTCGTTTGCTGTATGAGCAACAAAATACGACCACTAAATTTTCCACTCGGTAATAAAAGCAGCCTTAACCGAAACCCGAAGCTGCCGCGGTTTCTGGAAAACTTTGCGCTTCCGTCCCCTATAAAACTGCTTCTCCGGTTACTTAACAACTACCGATGGAACGTCCAAAATGGCGAAAATTAGGACTCGCTAACTGCTCGTAAATGTCGCGAACACTTTTCATGGCAGAGGGCTCGTAGACAAACTGAGGCTGCACTGAAGTTAAAAAATGAGTGATTTCTTTCTCTTTTTTAAAGTTGTTATTTCTATTTAAAAATAACGTGTGGTGATGAAATAACAATAAAATTTGCAGGGCACAAACGTTGCTGTTTCGAATAAAACGTTCTTATTACACATATTTTTTTTCAATGTCGTTATTTCTATTTAAGAATAATATGGCATAAAGAAATAACTATAAAGTTCGTATGGCACAAACGTTACTTCGAACAAAATGTTCTTATAAAACGGAGTTTCTCGAATCCTGATTTCCAACCCTCAGTTCATTTTTATAATTTTTTAGATTTTACCATTTGCCTGTAATTCCAAACATATGATTGTGCATTATGGCCAAATCTGACCGTTGAATTATAAAACTCTAACTGACGGTAAGTGCTTCTGTCGCATATTCTTCAATATAAATAAGCAAAATTAATTAAGACATCTTGCTTTCCAAAAGATATCTGTACATTTTTCCAAATAAATATATTTAACATTTGATTTAAGATGCGGAATTTACCACCGAAGGATGCGGTAATAGATTTATTTGCAGCTGGAAACATAATCGCGAGTGGAAAAAAGTTCAAGTAGCGTCGGCGTAGAATGGGATACATGCCTTGTCCCTTTCTTATCGATGAAATTCTATTAATAATTATTTTCGTTAGTTTGCCTTTTTTTATTACATATATTTAGTGGAACGACAGACAAATAATTAACAGAGTATTAGCAACGTTGAGTAAAGCCAACTTACAAAAACTATTTCACTGTAGTAATATAGTCACTGTAGAAAAACGTTTAATAAAATATTTTGAAGTGATGTGAAACACTTCCTCAAATAGATTTCAGTTAAAATTGGAAATAAGTTTTTAAACAGAAACTTCTTTCTTTTTTTAGTTCTTTTAAATCATGTTTTTATTATTTATTCTTTTTTAACTAGATTAGTTGATGTCAAAATTCTTTAATTGCCATCATCCTGATCTAAACTTTTTGCATAATTTTTTTCTGAACTTGTAAATAATGATATGTAAAAAATATGTGTTAGCAACAGTTAATAATTTAAATATTTCTAATGAATTAAAAGGTCACAAAGATGGAGTTTAAACAGAAGAAATTCTAAAACAAGTCTTAATGTAAGAAATAAATAAGAGAATTAATAATACAATTAATAATAATGCGCATAGAATAAATGCTGTTATTCAACAGCAAGACTTTTATTACCGAAATTAAGTCTTTTTTAAGACAAACTGATTGAATATTATTATGCATTATTTTCCTGCATGGTCATTAATAGCACTTGTAAAGTTACTGTATATAATAAATTCTGTTTGAAATAATAGATAAATCTATTTTTTAAAAACGACCATAGTTTACAGGATTTGTTTGAGGCTACTGAACATTTAATGAAAAATTTAACTAATAATAGTTTAGTTTAATAGGTCATTATTTTAGAAAATTTTAAAAAACTTAAAATTTTACATTTGAAGAAACGTTACAATTTGCACTTTTAATCCAATTTCATTCAAATTTATTTATTAAAAATTTTTTCATAAAAATTTCAACTTCTAGTTGTAATATCTCTTTCTGATAGAAATGTTAGCAATTTTGCAGCGTCATTTATAACAGCTGTGATGGAATTATTTTTTCACTTTATAGGATTACAATAAATATGTAAAAAAAGAAATCTTCGTGGGGAAAGGAGAGTCAAGTTTCATTCCATATCATGCAAATATATTTTGATTTGTTAAATTTAATTTTAAACTAATGAATTATTTAAATTAATTATATTTTATTTGGTTTCCTTAAGAATATTTTAAAAATCTGATGTCTTTTCTACATATAGAAATCTATGTTTCCATTTCTCAGAAAAATTGTTTAGTTTAAATTTATGATTTGATTTTTAACCCTCATTACATTATAATTGATTTTAATGCTTTTTTAAAATATAGAATGTATAATTTAAAAATATTTTATATGACGATCTTACAATTTCCCTACTGTCAACAAATGAAGCACTGATAAAAAGATATAAAGAAAATAACAAAAATCTCCTTTTGTATCCCATTCACTTCTACAATGACTAGTGGATTATTCTTTTAATTACATATTCGAAGACTTATTTTCATGCTTTCTCGTGTTTTTTTTTTTGGGGGGGGGATAAAAAATGAACCTGGTTTCCTCTTATTATCTATGAAATTGTAAATCAAGCTGAAAGTATAGCATTTGAAAATAATTGAAAATCAGTTATTTAAGAATCAACAAATGATTATTAACTAACTTTTACCTTTTAACATTTTTCGCAAAATTGTACTAATGCTTAATAAATACAGTCAAAAAATCTTCATTCCAGATAAATTCTACATCTACTAAACGAAACTATACTTAAATAACCTGATTCATCAATTCCATGATTCGCATAAGTGCTTTGTTAAAACTAAATGAATGGCAAATGATAAAAAATACATATCAAAATAAATACATGTTATGATTTCACATTTTTTTATTTTCTAAAAACGCTTCATAAAATTATCTCTACTTAAGCTCTAGTATAAGAATAACTGTCACTGTAACTCGCTGAGATACGGATTCGACCGGCCGTAGTGTTCGGGGATTTTCCGTTTCTCAGCAGTATAAAAAGTTTTGGTGGCAACCATCTTTCTCTTTTAAAAAACATATAATCTTCCTACAAAACACAACGCTTTGTCCTTTGTTTAAACCGTCTCCGATGGCTGCGCTTTGTATCTCTTTATTCTTTCACCGTGGCTTGGTATTTCTCACAATTATCTGAAATCTACCATTAAAAATGATTGAATAAAATAAACAGTGCTTCGTTCTACAGAGACTGCCTCTTCTTTGAATTTGGATATACGCTACAGTTCATATTCGGATAATGTTTCATACCTCGAATAGAATTCTCTTATAATAAACGCAGGCTGAATTGAAACGATTGTCAATGGCACTAGTCATTTCTGCATACCTCTAACCGGCGACTCGACAAGAATTTAGAGGGATAGTTGAACTCATTCGTAACAATAAAACAGAATGCAAGCAACTTAGATAAAGAAAGAGAAATTTGAAAAAGAAAAAGAAATTTCACCATACAGATTTATTTTACGAATAAGTTTGCAACAATTAATTATTGCTGCATCGTTTCATTTCTGTTCCATCTCGAAGTACAGGTCTGTGCTTTTGAGACACAGATGCCTATTTGGTAAACACAGTCGTCCTCAACCCTTTAACCCTATAAGCCCTATCCCTCCTCAAACCGTCTCATTCGACACAGGCCGGACTCAGGCGGTTTCGAGCGCTTGGGTGAATTTTACGGGAGAAAATTAGTTCCTTTCATTGTTGACAATTGATCGCGCAACCGAGGGTGTCGTCCTCCTGGAATTTCTGTAGAGAAAGGGAGGATTTCATTCTGATTTCATGAATGAAAATTTACTCCAGTTTTTGAGGCACTTGAATTCTCACTCTAGCCGGGTTTAAAGAGTTAATGCAGGCAAATTTTTCGAGGAGCAAAAATATAAGGATTCATTCAGCGACAGCAAGTGGTTATTGTGAAGTTATTCTTAAAATAAATCAGAATGGGAGAGTTTCTGTGCTTTTTCAAGCCTCTTTACTTACATATGCTACTTAGGCAGTCCGCTCTATCATTGAGTTGAATTGCAAGCCTACATCATTGTTATATAGCGTTGGTCGGAAATGAGAGAATCACTGAAGTTTTGTTATATTTTTCATTACGTAATGATGATGTTCGATTGTAAAAAGTAGCATTTTTATCTGAATATTTATGCAATATTCATGCCACTTCATATCTTAACACAAAACCTCTAGAGTTTACATGGATATTATCCGATATTACAAATATTACCAATGGATATTATTAAAGCCCAGATCTGCCTCTCGGTAACACTCTGACGTCACCAACAATAAAACGAACTCCATAGCACCGCGAGACGTTGAACAGCACTATTTCATTGTTAGAGAACCTTTATAACCTAATTTTCAGTAATTTTAAATTTAAAAAATAATTGTCGTTCTAATTTCAAATTTAATAGCTCTAAAATAGAGAAATAAAATTTTCTATCGATTGATATAAAATTTATCTCTCTATTATCAATAGCTCCTGAGAAATTTTGAATTATATTAATCATATATTTCAAATTAATTTCCGTTTTTTAATAGAAAGTAGTAAATTAAGTCAGTGGTACATCATGCGCGTGATATAGTTTGGACGTCACGATGCATCTGATTACTTATTGCAATCGTGATGATATAATTTGAAAATATTTTTGGCAACGTTTGACAAGTAGAGAAGCGCTTTGTTTTGATTAGAATTTCGAAGAAGAATTCCTATGAAACTTTAACTTTTGATTTAAGTTCGACAAGCTGAGAATTTCATGGTTATTGAATTATAATAAAATTGTTAAACAATGAAAAATACTTCACATGGAATGTCGTTTACCAATAGGTTTTTGAATAAAGAAATATGTAAATAATATGTAAATAAAAAATATTTCCTGTCGTAAAACATATGTTTATTTTATTTGTTTTCAATCAATGTTAAACATTTCTCTAGCATATATATCTATTTAAACACGTCACATTTGACGGGAAATCTCTCGAATGAAAAAGCAATCTGCACCCGTCATACCATGACGGGTGATTTTCTAGTTTTATAAATGAAAGTCCAAGTCTTTACACAAATTTCATTTTATAAAATATAAAAAGAGAAAGAAAAAAATTACTTTAGATGTGAATACTAGGCGAATAAGCAGCAAAAATATGGTTGACAAGATTTAAGCAAAAAAAAAAGAAAAATGAGTCGTAAGTGAAGCAAAAAGAAAGCATTGGAAATCACCACGATATATATGGATACAAAAAGAGGGTAAATAAACGCACTATATTACATGTGAATTAGCACATAGGATTAATATTTTCAACACAGAAGCTCAGAGGGAATATTGTCTTCGGATGCTCAGCCCCTCATGCACCTAACGCGAAAACGACATCAAAATTACCACTTTATGACGATATCGGCGTAAATTTACGGCCACGAGCCATCATCCCTCCCTCGTAAAATCCGAACCATCCTTTCAATTAGCCGTTATATATAGCCGCGAAGAACCCTTTCATTAACCCTTTCAGTGGCGGAAACATCCGAGAAGTAGACCACCGTCAATCTGATTGATTCATGGATCTGCCTATTTTCGGGGATGCGGCTTGCCTGCGAATGAAGCCTCCACATGTAACATTCTCCCTTGCCAAAGAACACGGTTTGTTCTGTCTGTTCTGCTTTGTTCCTTTTCTCCCTCCCTGTCCGCTTTTCTCTAGATCGTGCGTTAGTTCGGCTCCTGTTTAAAGATATGGCTTTGTCTTCTCGCTTTAAAAAAGCTTCTGTTCTTCGGTATCAGCGGGATCTCTTTTAGATGTCAACAGCGATATAAACTTCACAGCCAACATTCCTCGTGGTGCTGTCTTTCTAAAGATGGATTCTATTCGTAAATAGAGATCCTGTTTTGTCAGGCGGAGAGAATGGGGTTTGTATCCTGATGGAAGGCATACGTGGGAGTGATCAAAGAGATTCGCGCACTCTCAAAAATGGGTGGAAATGGATTTTAGATTTGGCAAATGTTGGACACTATTAATTATTGGTATAATGAGCCCTTTGTAAATTTTTCCCCCTACTTAATGTATTAATCTTTTCTCAGGGCTGTGACCCCGGTGTCTTAACTATACTTAGCGAGAAGTCAAGTTGACAATATGTATCGGCTGCATCATCATGAATGACTAAATGTATGTTTTTACTATACTGCTGTACTGCAGGTGGTTCTTTTGGTGCTATCTTTCTAAAAATGGATTCTGTTCGTAAATAGAGATCTTGTTTTGTCAGGCGGAGAGAATGGAGTTTTTATCCTGATAGAAGGCATATGTGGGCGTGATCAAAGAGATTCGCGCTGTCTCGAAAAATGGGTGGAAATGGATTTTAGATTTGGCAAATTAATTATTGCTATAATTATACCATTGTAACTTCTTTTCACTTCTTAATGCATTAATTTTTTTTCTCTGGGTTGTGATCCCAGTGTCTTAACTATACTTAGTAACAAGACAAGTTGACAACATGTAGCGGTCACATCACCGTGAATGACGTAATAGGTGTTTCTATTATACTGTAATACTGCTCTGCTATACAACTATAGCTAGTCCTTTTGGTGCTGTTTTTCTAAAGATGGATTCTGTTCGTAAATAGAGATCTCGTTTTGTCAGGCGGAGAGAATGGATTTTGTGTTCTGACGGAAAGCATACGTGGGAGTAATCGAAGAGATTTGTGCACTCTAGAGAAATGGGTGGAAATGGGTTTTAGATTTGACAAATTAATTATTGGTATAATAATCCCATTGTAATTTATTTTCACTAGCTAAAGTACTAAGTTTTTTTTCTGGGCTGTGACCCAAGTGCCTTAACTATGCTTAGTCAGTGGCTTAGCTACAATTTTTGTCGCCTGTGTAAACTTGCAACATTGCACCCTTACTTTACTAGTTACATAAGGCACATAAACATCCAACTAAAAATAATAAATTCCAGGAAAAAAGCATTTTATTATTAACCTAATTCGTCGTTTCGCGCCAACAAAATGCGAAAAATACGAGTTATTTACTTTAGTTATTTTTTTATGTATACAAAGATGGAACTAATGTCACAGTTTTTCCTTGTTATAAAATTGTTTTCGTGAATATCTGATTTTGTCACCCCTTTGGAAGTGCTGCCAGATAAGGACCGTCCCCTCCTCCACCCTTTAGCTACGCCACTAGGCTTAGTGACGAGTCAAGTTGACAGTATGTAGTGACCGCATCATAGCGAATGACGTAATAAGTGTTTCAACTATACTTATATACTTCTCTACTATACTACTTATTATATGTGGTTCTTTTGGTGCTATCTTTCTAAAAATGGATTCTTTTCATAAACAGATGTCTTGTTTCGTCAGGGGGAGAGAATGGTATTTGTGTACTTATGGAAGGCATACGTGGTGTGATCAAAGAGATTCCCAAAATCTAAAAAATATGTGGAAATGAATTTTAGATTTGGCACTACTGTACGCTATTCATTATTTATACAATGATCTCTTTGTAATTTTTATAAATAAAATATAAATATAATTTATCACAAATGAAGTGACTCATTTCAAAAGTTAGTAGAAAAAAACCTAAGAATGTTGGAACTACGGTTTTTTTTAAATGAGAGAGCATCTCAAAACGTTTTTTTCCAGATAGGAAGCATGCCATTTCGGTGGTCTAAGGGGTAGTAAATTACTGGAAATCAAAAATTTGTTTAGAGCCATTATCTGAGCAAATATTAAAATTGGAAGAAAAATAAAGGCATGTATTTATAGGGAATTTTACTCTCTTTAATTTCAAATGTAGTGAAAGAAGAGAAGAAGAAGAAGGTTTTCGTGATATTCAAGAAAAACTAGAAAAAGAAACCAGAAAACACACATCGGCTTCTGCTGATCGGTAGCCATTGCGTACGGAATTTTCTCACTGTAACAAATTTAAAACGGCGTAACGCCGCTTTACCTATCTGAAAAAAAGAATTCAGATGCGCACTTATTTATAAAAAAAACTGTAGTTCCAACATTTTTAGGGTTTTTTTTAATTAATTTTTGAGATGAGTCACTTCATTTGTGTACTCCCTGTATAATGCATCGTTTCTTTATCTAGGCTACAGCTTTGATAAAGAATCGATGCCCAAGGCCTTAACTATACTTAGTGACAAGTCAAGTTGACAGTATGTAGCGGTCATATCACCGTAAATGACGTAATAGGTGTTTCTATGCATCTTAAGATTATGGAAAAAATATCTATGGAATCAAACGACTTCCATTTCAAATACAGAGTTTCATTAGACAGAACATCACTCCTACGAAGGAATGGACATGAATGTTATAAACGTTCAACACTATTACTTATTGATATCATGATCCCATTGTAATATTTTTCTCTCACAAATGTATTAACTGCTTCTTGGATATGACTTTGACACCGCAGCATACCCCGTACCTGAAATCACAACACAATTTCTGACCAGTTTTCGGGATGTGACTGCAGCACTTTAACTACATTCAAAGACAACTCGGTAATCAATATAGCAGAGAAAGTAAGTAGCACCCGAGACCGTCCAGTCGAATTGTCATGAAAAATATCAAAATATAGAAAAATCACATAACAGCAATTTTATTGCTTTTAGTTGTTGGGTTAGCCACTCAAAACATGGCACTATATTTTGTACCCCGAGATCGAACCGGATAAGCGGGAAGGGAGAGGGAAACCCCAACGATCGTTTTTTTTTTTTTTGCGTTTAAATAAAAGGCTATTGATCAAAGAAGAAACTTATAAATTATAAAGTTATAGCTAGTAAAACGTTCTATAAAATGCGTTGTCGAAATTTAAGATAGCTTAATTAGGGCAGGAGTAAATTTTAAAAAAACGTAAATTTTAGAAAAGTATATAAACAAAGTGAAATTTTTGAAACATCACGTAAATACGCACTATATAGTAGGGTATCTAAGGTAAAAATTTCATATCCATATCTTTAACATTTTTTGAAAAATTCAACTTTTTCGGAAAAAAGAACGTCGTCGGAAAATGCCTGTAAGTACTTTTTTATCAGCCCGAATTCGTGGAACGAAATAAAACCCTACTCTAAAAGTGTTGTTCTACAATATAAAATGGCTTTGCAATAGTCGATTTTCAGAAAAAAAGTGAAGAAAATTAAGTTCGAAATTATCATTTTGTCTCGCTTATTTTGCCTGAACCCACTTTCCCCAAAGGGAAAAATTTTTTGGGTATGGGGACAATTCGTTTAGGCCTAATAAATGAGACAAAGTGATAACTTCGAACTTAATTTTCTTCACTTTTTTCTAAAAATCGACTATTGCAAAGCCATCTTATATTGTAGAACAACAGTTTTAGACTAAAGTTTTATGTCGTTCCATGAATTCGAGCTGATAAAAAGTACTTACAGGTATTTTCCGACGACGTTCTTTTTTCGAAAAAGTTGAATTTTTCAAAAAATGTTAAAGATATGGATATGAAATTTTTACCATAGATACCCTACTATATAGTGCGTATTTACGTGATGTTTCAAAAATTCACTTTATTTGTAAAAAAATTAAAAATACTTTTCTTAAATTTACATTTTTTTTAAAATTTACTCCTGCTCTAATTAAGCTATCTTAACGTTCGCCAACTCATTTTATAGACCGTTTTACTAGCTATAACGTTTAAATTTCAAACTTTCATCTCAGATCAAAAGCTTTTATTCAAACGCAAAACACCGATCGTTCGAATTTCGCTCCCCCCACCCCTATCCGGTTCGATCTCGGGGTACAAAATATAGTGCCATGTTTCGTGTGGCCGACCTAACTACTTAAAGCAATAAAATTGCTGATATGTATTTTTTCCATATTTAATTAAAATTCGACTGGACTATAATATGTTTTTTTTTCGCTTCCAGTCGTAATCAGTTGCTTAGAAAAAATAAAGAATGCCTGAGGCAAGGTATTATTTTTCGCCTCTTAAATTTGACTTTAAAAAGTGCCACAAAAGCACTAATATAGGGTGGTCATAAATTATTGGACCCATTTCAAAAATTAATAAAAAAAAACTAATCATGTTACTACTACGGTTGTTTTTTTTAAATGAGAGAGCAAATAAAAAAAGAGCCAATAATTTATGACCACCGCGACTTTTGTCTCTATTCCTTCCATCTGCTACTCTACTAATGCAGTATGCTACGAACGACCGAATCACCGATGAACGACGAATCTCCTCGCCACTTAGATTTATGCAAAAATATCATGAAATTAAATGACTTCAGTTTCAAATATAGAATTTCATTAGACGGAACATTACTTAACAGGTGTTAAAACAAAATTCTGATCAAATATACCAATATATACCAATTGCGCATGTGACAGGCTGCGAAGAAAGGGGGTTAGTGAATAAAATGCCACATGCGAGAAAAACGTGTTTAAAATTTTGTCAGCTTTATGCCAATTTTGCCATTTCCGTATAAAAAAAGCAGATGTTCAACGTAGAAACTCCGTCGAAATTCTCAAATCATAATTTTTGGACCATTTACATCCTTTCCCAGCAGGAGGAATTTACAGTGTGTGTGTGTGTGTGTGTGTGTGTGTGTGCGCGCGAGCGCGAATGCCTACTTTCTAATCCATTAAAGGGTGAAAAAAATTATTTCGTGACTTTGTACAGTGTCCATGTGAGAAAGGAGATTTTGAAAATATAGAAACAGTCAGAACCCTGAAATTGAATTTTAGACCACTAATCTCCTCTCTTTCCAGCTTGTCACATACAACTATGTTGGAGTTAGATTTAATATTATAACTTGATACAAAACATCTATTGTCCTCTCATTAACAACTTAGAATACCGCCTAATATTTTACTGAGGATAATTGGGAGTAACCTGCGGCCCTATATAAAAGACCATTAGCCATTTTTAAGACAAAAAAATTCCTTCGACATTAATAAACTTTTGAAATACGCTATTATAAAAAAATGAATTTCATTTGAGCTGTCTCTTTTTATTGGAATTTGTGATTTTTAATTAATATTTTGTTCTGTATTATCTACGAATTTAAACAAATATTTTTAATGCATTCCAAAATCTGGTTTGTTGGATATCAATTATTTACGGCCCTCAATCTACATTGGCAGATGAAAATGAATCAGCTCTATGTAGAGAAGCTGATAAAAGAAACTGAATTGTCTGTCAACGATTGTCTGGACGATTCTTCAATATATTTACTTGTAATATTTCAACAACGATCGTAAAATTATGAAAATTTCTTGAATTATTTTTCATTGTTGTTATTGTAAATCCAACTTGACCAATTGAAGCACGAGATATCAATTTAGAAATAATTTGTGTTTAAAACGATATTTATGCATTATTATTTACTTTAAAAAAATTAAGTGGAAAACCAATGAAAAAGAATTGCCCTGTAAAAGAAGGCAAGTGAAAATTTGATCTTATTGGCCACCGCGACTTTTAAATATGTTTTTTTATGATAATTACATTAAATATTATAAAGAATTACAGTTATTACAAAAACGTTGACCGCTTCTTTCTCTAATGGCAAATAAATTATATATGCAAGTGTTGAACTTTCCACTAGCCAAACAATACGAAGGGAAATTTAATTGGCTTACACAAAATATTTCGTTACGCAAGACATAAAAATGTTACATGAAAATAAAGTTCGCATACATCTTGATTTTTGATTACAATCTGTGAGAAGTCTATGTAAAATTTAACGTAAATATCGTTTAAAATTCACGGAAAGAAATTTTAACCTCTTTTAAAGATTATAAGTTTATAAAATGCTAGAATTGTGAAAATTATATATACATTGCCCACTTCTTAAATATACTGAAACATTAAACTCACATTATTCAGTTAAATTTTAAGTAAGAAATAAATAATAAAACTTGCATAACTAACTATATGCGAACTATGGGAAAATTTGAAACCTCAAACTGCTTCAACTAGCTGCAAACTGTTGGTTTTTAAATTTATCGTGTTGTGTTAAATATACTATTTAAAAGGCGCATATCCTGATTTGAAATGTTAAAGAAACGCACCTCTAAATATTGTTTTACTGTTAAAGTTTTTTTAAAAAAATATTTGTAATAGCTTTTGATCGCATGTGTTTACATTGTTTTACTATGCTTTTTTTATACCTATTTTATAAATTTATTTATTTGTGACCACATTGGCTGGCATATGCTTATAACTCCTTTATCCTTGTAATTTTATAATTATTTGTATGCTTGTTGCATTTTTTCCAAATTATCATTGGTTCATACTCTGATGTTATTTTAATTTCAGATTAATGTGAAAACAAATACAATAGAACCCCGGCAATTCGAACCTCAGGAATCCGAAATTTCGGATATAATCTGAACTTTTTTTAATTATCTGAAAAAATTTTACTGAAAAATGAAGGAAAAGTAACAATTACGAATCAGAAACAAAGCTAATATTTATTCCTAACTTTAAAAATGTATACGAATTGGTCTTTAAGAATGAATACAGCACTTTAATTAGTCGAAATAAACTCAGATTTCTTCTTTTTACCCTCAACTTATTTGCCACTGTACCGTGCGAATCGCCGCGTGCTCTTTACGTACGCCTTCACAGAGCACCCAGAGTCAGTATTCTACTGTATTTGGTATATCAAGAGTATTTTTCCGAATTTCCGGGATACTCAGAATTCCCCGGAATCCGAACAGAGGTAAGCCCCAATTAGTTCTGATTCCCAGGGTTCTACTGTAATATGTTTATTCTTCATTATATATTCTATAATAAAATCTGTGTCCTAATTTTGTAGAGGTATATGTTTTGAGTTGATTATATATATTTCTATTTATTATTATTATGATTTGTCCATTGCTTGAGGGGGGAGAGGCCAAAGGATAGATTTCCTTTTCATCTCAGCATTTCAGTAATTAATGCCTTACCGTCATTATTTTCTATCGGGGAATCTTTACTTAAAATTCACTTAATTCTTTACACTACTATTGAGCAGCTGTAAATTCTTCTAATAGGTTTATTTTTGTTTTATACTAACACTTACTGTAATCTGTTTTGTTAATTACTTTTGATAATTATTTGTGGCATGCAATTTTCGTAGTCTTTTCTAGCAAGGTTATTATGGCCTTTAACAAGAAATCATAGCCCTCTCCTTTGACTATAGGATATATTTTAGTATAATTCATTCGAGTCTTTCTTTTTTATATTTTCATTTAAAATCATCACTCGTCAAAGTTGTATTTCTCATCTTGTGGTGATAATCGTTGTGCTTTTATATTTATTTATAAGAGCGAGATTTCTTTTGAAAGCATTTTCTATAAAATTATAGTTTAAATTTCATAATAATTTTCTGCGTCATAACAGTCTCGATTTCAACATAATCGGCAGTTATGAATTTTGAGCCTATGCATTTGCATTTATTATAACATAAAACATGTAGAGAAGTTTTAATCCAACTAAATTGCGGACGAAATATTTCATAAAAAATCAGTCTTCAGTTCATAAATTCAGTCAGTAGTCATAAAGTTTAGTCTTCAGCTCACTAAGAATTCCATCTCATTTTCATTTTTTAAAGAGAAAATTCTATTTTTAAATTTTTAGTTTTTCATATTATTTTGTTATAAAACAGAATATTAAGATGTTTCATGATTGTTCTAGCAGAAAATGAAGTCTCATTTTAATTCACAATAAACTAAAGCCTTCATCTACATATCTGCGCATCTTTAAAAAATTTAGTGTTATGACTTTTGAGAAAAAGTACATTGAAAGCTATGCAGGAAAATAACAAAAGACAACATCATTGAATTATGATTTTATTTCATCGCTTTTTTTTACAATTACATGATACAAGAATCATTTAGAATTATCACATAAGAATTCAATTCTCGTGCATTCCAAAGATCAGATTGCAGTGTGACTAGCTATACACAATCAATATTTTTAATATTTGGAATGTAACAGGGAACTTTCATGCGAAACTTAAAGAATAATTTTTTCAAAACAAAACAAAAAAGTTCATTGATTTTTTTTTTTAATATTATGCAAAGACAACAAAAATATAGTTTACGTTTTCGAAACACAAAACAATTTCTTCAAAACATGAAAAATGTTTTTAGATCCTGAATAAAAACCAACTAATAATATTTTGAAGAAATCCTTACTAACCGTTTCATGAAGCAACTTTAATTTTATTTAACGTTGATTATATAATATGACAAAACTTGGTTGTACTGCTACATGGACATTGGACAAGTATTCTTTTTGACGTTCCCTCACTCTGCGCATTCTACTTTTGCTCCTGATAGTTATAAGTGACAAAGTTTCTGTAAAGCATAAAGTTTTTACATCATAGTTAGGAATATATTTTTTCTACAGTTCGAAATTTCAAATTCCAGAATTGGTTCATCTTTTTGATTATTTAACTGAAGGTACTTATAGCTGTTTCGCTAATATTGATTTTATCAGTAAAATTTTTATAGGACATGAAATTTGCCTACTTTAAAAAAATATTATTATTATTATTTGTCGAAGATCGATTATGAAATCTTAATATCATGATTAACGATTTAATTGACTCATAAATTTATAACCAGTCCATTAAAGACAATTAATATTAAATTAAATAAAGCAGTAAAAGTTGCAAAATGTTTGTTATTATGTTAAAAAAATCAGTGCTTGTAACGAATGTGTTTCTGTTTCTTATATGCTAACAAAATTTCATATTATTTAAAAGATTGAATGATGAAAAAAATATTTTCAATTTATGAAATGATAATTAGTTTAATTACCACCTTATAGTCATTTGATTACATTTTAACCAAAACAATAGTGGAAAATAAATAATATTATGCATGGGTGATGGTTATATAGGTTTTAAATAAACTGGAAGAAGAAGTTCAGCATATGTTCTTGAGGATTCAAGTAACGCAAGTTAAAAAGTTAATTTATTTTTTACTGTAATTTGAAAGTTTAAATCAATCTTTAATTTTAAGTGGACGATAAGGGCATAAATTTTTAATGAATATAAACACAGTTTCTGTATTATGAATATGGTTTTGAAAGTTAAAATAAGGCATTTTAAATTATTACTTTACTTTTTACTCTACTTTGAAAGTTTATAATCATAAATAAACATATGAGCTTATGATAAACTGAACATAAGAATTTATTTTGAAATATACAAGCTAATGATCAACTGAACATAAGAATTTATTTTGAAATATACAAGCTAATGATTAACTGAACATATGATAAAAGAATTTATTATCATTTCCAATATAATTATGCAATTCATAATCTCTCAATTGATAAATAAAATTTAAAATCTTGAATTCCTTTTACTCTATTTACTCTTTAGTTTTTTTATATTTTATAGATACTGCATAATTTTCATCTCAAGGACTTTAAAATTGTATTTAGAAATGTTCCTAATAAACAATTTACAAGTGATATATATCCTCTCTTTCTATAAAATGTTTTTCCCCTTACACAAGAAAAGAAATTCTATTTAGTATTGAATAAACATTAGCAAGCAGCGGTGTCGTATTTTCCTTCTCTATTATTGGACGAATGACAGAATGCCATATACTAAACGATAAACTTTATGTCGCATTTGGTAAGTTGCCAGTTTTAGAAAGTAAGTATGGATATCAGTGTGTAAAATGGGGAGTATTAGAGCTAGTTTAAACGATTTACAATATGAAATTCTGCTAAATTTTCTTCTAAGATGCTAGAAAAGGTAAAAAGGATTTCGATAATTCAATGCTGCTACGTTCCAGATATTATTTATAAAAGGCTTTCAATCAATCATAAAAATGTAGTTTTAAAACGATCATTTTTTGGATAAGCCTGGTTTTATCTATTAAGTATTACTCTATGAAGCAGGCCGTTAAGAATTTATCTTTTGTAAACGAAACACGTATCGACCCATGTTAAACTTTATTTGATACGGGAAGTTATGGAAAAAATTTAATGTACAAATATTGTAGATGATTTTTTTTGTTAAATTTCTCCTTCAAAACTGTTTCTAAATATATTTTTCAGGAAAGTAAAAGAAAATCACTACTATATCAGATTTTCAAATGATTCTTTAGTTTCATTAACTAACTGATTTTATTTTTTAATTTACCATTGCCCTTCGCGGGCCTGTAAATATTTAAAAGATAATAAACAGATGTAAATGCCTTTTGTTACCAAATCCTTACATTTTTGTCATTTTTCCCTGCAAAAGTATATTTCAATATTGCTTAGATTGTAAAAGTTCTGTTAAAATTGAATTCAATCATTTGAAATAATTATTGATACAATAATAAAAGATATAAATATACATAGCAATGAAATTTGTGTAGTTAAAATTTCATAAACATATTTAGAAAATAAATAACAAGCTTTATATTTATAAATAATATTTTTATTATCATAGTCTAATTTTGTATTTCACACAAAACAGTCATAGCGTATTTATGACATTATTATTTGCCACAGTGTATTTGAATTTTCCTAATACGTTTTTTTCCTAATAAATTGCTTCAAAGGTGAAAGATGGTTTTCGGATTTTTCAAAAATCTCTACACAAACAAACCAAGCAAACGGAGTCAGTTCATGTTCACATGATGTGCGCTAAACATGCCCCGCCAAACATAGATCTATTGAGACTCTAGCAGACAGAAAATGGACATGACGTCACATCACGATATATGTCAGATGCCATGAGCAGGTATGTTTGTCCTGTGACTGCAGCTTCACATGAATTGACTCCATTACTCAGAGAAATACTGATGATTCACCGGATGTAAATGACAAGAAGAGAATAAATTTAATAAAATAATAATTTTGTCTTCATTTTGGTTGTTTATAACGAGTTTCAGCCATACTGCGGTATATGACAGTTTTGTCGTAAATGTTTCTAGGAAAGTTACGTTATTGTCACAAAATAATTATGCACGCCTATTTTTATAATATATCTCTCATTAAGAACTTACAAAAAGAAAATGTCATAAAGTAAAGTTTTATCATAAATGCTTCTATAAAAGAGCTTGATATTGTCATAAAATAATTAACTGCACCGATTTTTATAACTTATCTTATTTATAATTGTACAAAAAAATGTCATAAAGGAAAATTATGTCATAAATTTTCGTATGAAAGAGTTCAATACTGTCACAAAATAATTTTGTACGCTAATTTTTATAATTTATCTCATTTAAGATTGTCAAAAAATGCCATAAAGGAAAATTTTGTCATGGATACTTCTATGAAAGAGATCTATATTGTCACAAAATAATTATGTGCACCAATTTTTATAATTAATCGCATTAAGAATTTTAAAAAAATTATATTGCAGAAGGACTAAATACACCGAAAAATACGTAATGCATATTTCTTCCTATTTAATTGTAAATGTTAAATAGATTAAAGATGGTACTATGAAACGAAAATTAAAAACTTTTTGGAACTTTCAGAGATTGCCTCTAGAAAAAGAGTGTAAAATATATATGTTTATAAAAAAGTGGTATGAGGGGGGGAGGGATAATTCTTTTCCTGTTAACTTTCATCGATACAAAATTAAGTCCATCATCGTGACTTAACTCAAAACTCGAGATGCAATCTGTCAAATTAGAGCAAATATTTATGTTAATACACTGGTTAAATTATGCTGAATTTTTTGTCTATATAAACAGATGAAAGTACCGTGATTTTTAATATCGGCTTTTTTGTCTTCATCTAAATTGGTTATTATCTATATTTTTATATTGGTGATAATTTTTTAAGATCAACTAAAAATAAGCGAAATAACCGATTTATTCAATATATTTCTGGTTTTCAATCAATTGTGTTTCAGTGTTATGATGAATTCAGTTCAGGGGAGATTATCTGTCCTTAAATCGTAGTTATAACATACTTCTTCCACTACCATAAAGAATTCTATATAATAATATTTTCCTCAAATAATAATTATATTGTATCCCTTTTCATCTAATAACTTACATTAAGCTTAATATTCATCAAAGATTAAGAAACACGTAGATGAGAAAATACTCTGAAAAAATGGCAATAAAACAACACGAATTTTTGTCTTAATTACACAGCCGAATTCATTGAACGTTCAAATATATATTGCTGGTATCGAACAGCAGGCTACTCATAAGTAGTTCGATATAAACGAAGATGTTTCACCGTACTTTTGCATGACCAGGCTCGGCTGAGTGGCCAGCGAGTTCCTGTAGGGCAAGAGTCCTTCACTGGTCACTATCACACACATCGGGTTAGTACCAGTACCGGCGGTGGTCACTGCATTGGCTACTTGGTGATGGGCAGCCAGTGCACTTGTCCCTCCACCGGCTGTTTGTTGTCATAATGGCTGATGATAATCCGCTCCTGCAGTCGTTAGGCCTAGACTCAGGTCGTTGAGGTGGTTTGAGATGAAGTTGTTCGGCAGCGCCACCGAGAGGTCGCCGATGGGACCCAGGCGGAAGCCTGCCGCTGCAGCTGCCGCCAGAGCAGCGGCGGAGTGTCCCGCCCCGCCTCCCGCGGAGCCTTGCGTCGGTCCGGCCGATACGAACGCTGGGTGGGTGGGGCTGAGTTTTGTCATTTCAGAACTGCTGAACATGCCGTTGGAGCTATCACTGCTGCAGCATCCAAGAGGTGCCGTGTCCGAGTCCAGGTTCAGGGAGTGATGACCACTGTGCGGGCCACTGTGGTGGTTGTCCGAAGAAGATGGACGACGATCGTTTTTATCAGAAGGGCTGCTATCTTGTTTGGTGCTGCTAGTAGAACTAGGAGTTTTGGGTTTGTCACCTGGCTCCCTGTAAAAAAAGATGACAAATCTTGAATAACGCAGGGGTTTGGTTTATTATTCTATGCTTAGTTTCGAAATTGGCAGTAATTAACTAACGTAATTGAAATTAAAAATGTGAAAACTAAATTGTACAATTTGAAGTGGAACACATTTACCAAGAATACTAAAATCACATAATAAATATTTTGAATTTCAATACTCAGCGAGCAAATGCAATTTCAAAACCCCTTTTTAGTACTATTTAACTTCCTTCGGCTATTTATTCAATGGATTGTTTTATAAATATGATAGTTTTTTTTATCGTATAGTAAATTTGGGAATCTTATTTCTCTCCAAGAAAATATCAGAAATATTTATCTAGAATTCTAAGATTTATAAAGATCAAGGAGAACATGAAGTATCATTAATTGCCAAGGTATCCAAATAGAAGAAGATGTCATATGGAATTATTCTAACTATGTGGACACGTCGAAACAGCTTCAATATTTGATGCAAGACTTAAAAATTTAACTTTCTAACTACTCAATATGAAATACAAACTTAATTAAGGTTTAAGTAGTTTATATATACAATCTTAGTGCACTCAATATATATTTTTTATTTTCTTCGTAAATATTACACTAAAATGGCCAAACCTAAATGTAATGAGAAATAAATTATGAATATTAAAAATGTATTTTCATTTATGATTAGACCTCTTCTGATGTATTCAGAATGGCCTTTGCTAAATCCTCCAATGAGAATATAAAGAGAAATAATTGACGAATACATTCGCATTCCAAACTGAGAAGATACAAACTCAGAGGACAGAATAAGATTTCTTTTAGTTAAAGATTTTGGTTCATGATTAGATCTCTTCTGACGTATCCAGAATGGCCTTTGCTAAGTCCTCCAATAAGAACATAAAGAGAAATAATTAACGAATACATTAGCAGTCCAAACTGAGCAGATGCAAATTCAGAGGACAAAATAAGATTTATCATTTCAAAACTGCAATTTTTAAAAAATTATTCTTCCATTAATGTGGAACTAATGCTTATAAATTTAAATATTTTTTTGTGACTTTTTCAAGCCTGCATGGAATTAGAAAGCTATATGCATCAGACAAAGAAGTAAATTCATTCGCAGATCACTGAATAACATTAAATATTCAAGTCTTATAGATTTTGCAGTTTATATTCAATATCTTTCAATGAAAATATTTTCTTACATGGTCTCGAATAGCTTGGATAAAAGATATAAATTCTTTCTTAAACCATTTTTAGGTAACTTACATTGAATAGCTCAAAAACTTATATGAAGTGCTTTTTGGACTATACTCGACTTTCTGAAAAACATCTAACCCAGGACTTCTTAAAGTGTGAGTAGCGTCTCCAACTAGGGTGGCTTAAAAAAGTACTTGGAACAAAAGTACTTGTATCTTGGGAAAAGTACTTGGGACAACTCTCACAGAGGCTTCTTTCAAATTCGTCAGTACCTCTAAGCAAAAATAGTTTAAAAAAACCGTTTCGACATAAGAGATTTCATAAAAAATTTCTAAATAAATAGTTTTAATAGATTTTCTTATAGCTGCCATTAAGTAAGGCTTCATTTGCGTTTATATTTTCCAACTTGGGGTAAAATTCCTGTATCAGAAATGATGTCGCTTCCGGTTAAAGTGCTGGAAATTAGGATTTAGCCATTCTATTTCTTATATCATCTTTATCGAAGAAATATGAAGGTGACATGTTAGGAAAAAAACATTGAGCCATATTTTCTACAAAGATGGGAAACTTAACAAGAAAAACTTAAAATTTCTTTAAAGTGCTCAACATGTGATACTGTCCAAGAAGTTTGCATTTGAAAATAAAGTTTTAAAAAGAACATAAAATAATCCAATACTAAAACACATAGAGGATGGAATCTTTTTAAAGACTCAGATGTGGTGCAACAATCAAATAAAAAATTTTAAATATTGAATGAAAACAGGATTTAAATTTTAAAGAGGAAAAACCTTAAAATTAATTAACTTCAAGAAATAGTTAGACATAAAAAAAATAGTTAACACCTATGCACAAGACTAATGCAATTGCAAAAAGAATCCCTCAAGAACAGCAGAAAAATTGAACTTAAATGTATAAGGAAGTTTCGGATTGTTGAGAGGGGGGAAATATTCTTTAGAAAACATTCTTAACTCTTTGGACTCTTATGTAGATTCTTAACCCTTACTCATATGTTGCTACTTGGGGCTACCCCATAATAGCTTTGAGGTTTATTAATAAAATTGTCTGTCAACTTTCTCTTCCCTCCCAGTCCTTTGTGTTTATTTTTTTAATTTTCTGAATCTTCACTCAACTCTCTTCTGGAAACATTAAAAAATAATTAGAAAGACATAAATAATTGTAATAAACAATAAATTAAAGAGAATATTAATTATATGGTTAAAAATACTGAAAATTGTTTCCCAATCGTTCAATTGCCTTTTTCGTTTTCAGCTCTCCAGGCTTCCAGAAAAGTTTTCTTTCTGGGTGTCGTAAAAATAAAATAAAAACAGTTTTGAAAACCTCAAAGTATAAGCTTTCAGGTTAAACAATAAAAAAGATTTTGTGAATTTTGGCCGAAAATCCATTTCCAACGTAGGCGGATGAGAAAAACAACACAATTAAGGGGGTAAACTTTAGTTAGACACATCCCTAACCCATTATGGGATGTGTCTAAGAACTTACTTTTTTCAGATTCTGAAATATATACTGAATAGCAAAAATATGCAAATTAGTGATTTACAACCTGTGAGGAGCGACAGATTTAGGGTCCACTACATTATTTGAAAGCATTCGAAGACATTAGCTGAACTAATTGCCTGATACCAACATAAGAAAAGACACATTTTATTAACACAAAAAATAAAATGTCTCCCTATAAATCAGGTAAATTCATACAAGTAACAAAAGAAACATCATGGTAATAAGTATTTAAAAGATATGAACTGAACTAATTTCCTGATACCAACATGACAAAAGGCACATTTTATTGACACAAAAATAAAATATAGCCCTTTATGACAGGTTAAACCATACAAGGGATGCAAAAAAATAGCATGATAATAGTTATTTAAAATTTGAAAATTCTTTGGGAGTGGGAGAGTGACGAAAATTTCTATGCTAGGGTTTGTATTAAATTAAAAATTTTTGAAAATTGCTGTTCTTAGTCAATCATATTGATTTTTAACTTTCATTGAAATTTCCTAAATAACCGTTGTAATCTAAACATATTTTTTTTATTTATAATTAGTTAACCATTTCTAAGACCGTGGCAAATATAACAAGTATACTTGTCACCAAATTCATGGATTTTTAAATGCAATTTTTAAGGTTGGCGTAAAGTCTCGGCAAAATTTTCAACGAGATGAACTTCTAGATGTTACAGTTTCTTATCTCCAATCATAAGGAAGTGTCTTGACTTGGTAATAAATTAATAAATAATTAACAAAAAATAAATGCCATCCAATAAGCTAAACGAATTTCTTTTCTTAAATTAATCTCAATCACAAAGTTATTTTATTAATATCTCTACTAGAAAAAATGGCCCTCTGAAGGGTTAAAGTTTCACTTTCTTGTCTGTTTTTCAAGTTTGGGGCAATGAAAATTTTTTGGGGGCAAACTAATTTTTTCCCTCTATAGAAAAGTCAGCGAGTAAAAAATGTTTTAAGTTCCTGTTTAATTCATTAACCAAAGGTAAAGATATATGAGTTTTTTGCAAGCTTTTGGGCCCATGAGGAATTCACTCGGGTATCAGATTTAAGGGCAATGAGACAATTATAAATTAGAACAAATTGATCGACGCCTGATAGTGCGAAGCTTAACATTGTATTACAGGCAACAAAGCCCGCTGTTATCTGGGCCTTATTAATCATCTGGGACGAAAATTCTCCCCCCGACCATTAATTTGAGAGCCCGCCCGATTACTGGCAGTCAACTCATCTATGTTCCTGACACCCATCCAAAAAGCGATCCGATTTCTCCAGAGCTTTCCGAAACATCTCGGAGGACATGCTGATGCTGCTGACAGTGGGGCTGTTTACACGGCGTAATGACTTGTGATGCCGAATGCGACTGAATTAAAGGCGCCTTCCTATTCGAGAATTTATCTTTTCCAGACAACGTTTTTGTTGATGCCAGGAACGCCACTTGAATTCGAGGCGACCTTGGATGCGCGGTGAACAGCTGTCCTTTATTTATAAATTTTTTTTCTAATACTTAGTTGATTGTCAAAGAGGTACTTTTCTGTGCTGTCCTGCGTGAATGCGGTCCATGAAGTTAAAAGAAGGATCGTTCTTTGTATCGAGATGGTGGGTAGACATTTCTGGCAAAGTTGGCTCTCACTGCCGAAACGGTTGAGATCTCTTCTTTTTTCTTGCCACTTTTTTTTCTTTCTTCAAAGAAATGTTTCGGAACATAAGCGTGTTTGTTTAGTCTTGGGGGAAGTCGTTTCCACCAACACGGTTTGCGTCCAAATTGAAATAGGAGTATAACGAGGCATGTGAGTGTCTGAGTAGAATAATTGTGGTAACGAAAACAATAGGAAATACGCGTCTGAGGTGATACATTAAGGTCAGCTTTCCAGCTTGTCTCAAAAAGAAATGCCGTCAAGCAGCCAAACCATTGATTTCATGCCACAATTAGTAGAAATTTCACCGTGATTGAGATTCTAAAGCAAGCTTGAAGTATGGTGATATATTAAATTAACTTTTTGTTCCAAAAAAATTGCAGCCAAGCTGCTGATTTCATACCACAATTTGTTGAAATCTCACTGCAACACATATTCTAAAGTAGGCTTTAAAGATCACGATGCATTAAAGTAAGGTTTAAAGTTGTCAGGAGAAATGTTGTCAAGTAGTCGGATAATAAATTTCATTCCATAATTTGTAGATATTTTACCATGACTGAGATTCTTAAGCATGTTTGAAGTATAGTGATATATTAAATTAACTTTTTGTTTCAAAAGAATTGCAGCCAAACTGCCATAATTTGTTGAAATCTCACTGTAACACAGATTCTGAAATAGGCTTGAAGTGTAATGCTGCATGAAGAAAGGTTTCAAGTTATCAAGTAGTCGAACTATCGATTTCATGTCACAATTAGGAGAAATTTTACCGCAATTTAGATTCTCAAGCAACTAATCTACCGATTCCATCCCACAATTTGAAGAAATCTCCTTGCGACACAGACTTGCGAATGATTTGAAGAATGATAATGCAGTAAGGTATGTTTTCAGTTGTGACAGAAGAAATTTCGTCAAGCAGACAAACCTTAGTTACTAGACACAGTAAACAAAATGTTTATATAATTGATATTTATAAACAGAATTGAACTATGATAAAATCAAATCGTTCTTTAAAATTTATCACAAAACAAAAATCGTCAGACAACAAAACAATTCATTTCATGTCACAAAATACAGAAACTTCGCTATAATATTAATCTTCAAAATATCATGCTGTTTAGTGATATAATTAAGGGCAATTTCCATGCTGTTAAAAATGTCATAAAAGAGCCAAACCCTTGACTTCTATCCTTGATTTGTGATAATCGTGATCATTATTCAGATTCTCAGATATGTTTGAAATAATCCGTTTGACAGCTTTATGATTTTTCGAAAATACAGTAGCTTCAATTAAGTTTGTTTTTTTCTGACTGTATCTAGCGCATTAAATATAAGCCAGAAAAACTTCGCGAAATTTGGGTGTGTCGTTAAAGATGATTATCATATTCTGGAAAGTAGACATCTCAACTATTGCGAAAAGTTCACAGAATTTTCGTCGGTAAAGAAAAATATATAATACTAAATAACCGCTAATAAAGCACTTCCTTAATGTCAATTATCAGCCGTTATTGGCAATGGTAAAATTAATGCTGCTTTTTGATCAAGATAATCTATGTATATAACCTTGATTCGTGGAATAAAAATTATTTTATTTCTTCTAAATCTCTCCATACATCTATAAATATATATAGCCAATACGATAAGTTTGTACAAAGAATTTAACATTGCTTTTGTTCGACACTTATGTGATACCTGTAACGATAAAGTGTGCTTTTCATTACAATACATCATTATGTGACTTGGGAATGTGCCCTTAAACGTTATTCAGAATATATTAAAGACAATTTTATGTTGCAATAAGCTACATTCTTTATATCTAAGCTACGTTATTGTACTATTATTGTTCTATCTCTTAAAGACTTTCAGTCGAACAATAATAAACAAGAGCATTGCTATTTTTACAATTGAATACTTTCAGAATGAATACAGTAGTTCAATAAAGCAAAACATAGGATTTCTATTTACGACAATGTTCCTTTCTGGAGATACATACAGATCTGGAGTACATAATCATCCAAATCTGGGATGATTTTCAAATACTGAAAACAAATTGTGGTTTACAATAGAGAACATAATGGTCCCTCAAAAGAGGCTGATATGATTTATTTTTCATTATTGATAATCACAAGAAATATCGTGTCATTTCACGAAGGCGTCCAGACCGTCGCAGATAATACGGATAATGTGAACTACACATAATAGACTCCATTACGAACGTCACACGCACGTAACCTTCACAAGGAGGTATGTCCCGTTATTGATAATGGGAGCTCCTTTATTGTACTACCAGTGGAACTGAGAATCTGTTTACTTAAGCGTATATCACATGGAGAGCTATCGTACGCTGTTTTCGTCAGCATGAGCGCAATGCCACGGACCAAAAAAAGTTTGTAGCGCGTGACCGGTCAGACAAGATGACGGAAATCGTGTGCTGCATTCAATCGTCTTGAAAATGCTCACGATGCTGACGGAAAATCGTCAGCAGCGATAATTCAAACCAATCGGGTGTGACTTTGACGGTGACGTAGTTCGCCCCAAAGATTACCGAAATCCTGTCTGACAGGTTGTTTCAATGTGTCGTGTGCTACAAACTTTTTAGGTAAGTGTCATTGAGCTCATGCTGACGAGAACTCCGTACGATATCTCTCCGTGTGATATACGCTTTATATGGCAACTTATCATCTGCGTACTCGAGGTGCCTCCACAAATGTTTTCATTATTAGTAAGAAAAGGTGGTAGGAATCCTATGCAAAATGAATTGCTTAGAATATATTTAAAATTCGTTTTATTGATTGTAAGCAACAAAGATAGAAGGGATTACTTTTCATCAGACGTTTCATATTGTTGATATAAGAAAGTCATAATAAAATTTCGAACACACAACGGACATATATAATAACAAAGTGACGCGTAAAAAAAATTCTTACTACAATGTCTTTGGCCCTAATCCTCCCGAACTTTTTGCACTTCCGAATCCTGTTCGTTAATAAATATCTTCAAACCCCTATTTTTAACCGAAAATTAAATCCAGATCGCCAAATGTGCACGTAAACAAGAAAGTAAAATAACCACTTGAGAGTATATAAATAAGTACACAAAATTTAATTTAATAGAATTATTTAGTAAGTTTTGGGGAAATATGATAGTTAAAATGAGTTTCTACGGTTTTTCTGCTTTAATGTCACACACGGAATATAAATATGGAATTGAGAAAGCATCAAATTTCTCTAATGAACTTTAAAATCTTTACTAATAAAATTATTTTTAAAAAATTAAATGTGACATAATATATTAACGACAACCACCGACAGGGGTATCAACTGATGGATGTTCATCATATCCGGAGAAAGCACCGATGCTTGCCGAAACGCAAGCCTAAATTCCAAACAACAATATTTCTAATGAACACTGGAAACTTAAAGGAATGGGTTTTTTCACTAAACATGATAGAATCAAAAGTTATTAGGTTAATAATATTGTACTGATTTGATTGATTGGTTTTAGTTGGGCGAGAGCCGTGTTTGACTATACTGCACAAAATTATATACCTTAATAAACACTAGGATCTAAACAGGTTATGTAAATAAAGATTAAAACTGGAACACCACATTTTTGTCGCCAAAAAGCAAGCCCATTTCTCAATCAACAATATGGTTAAAGAACATCGGGAAAATTAAAGGAATTTTTATACTAAACATACATTATTAAGTGAATAATATCGTAATGATTTGATTGATTGGATTCAGTGGCGCGAGAGCTGAGTTTGACAATGCTGCGCCAAACAAGCTATATAGCTTATCCAAAACTAAAATCTAAACAAGTTAGATTTAGTAGAAATAATGTTTAGTTAATTAGAAAATGCAGAGTGTAAATGGTGCATTTTCTCCAAAATTATTGTAGTAGGATACGAGAATGAGCGTAGGGTAGAGTGGGGTAAAACCGGGTACCCTTGATTCTAGCACTATTAGTTCTCCTTTCTAGCGGACAGATACTGAAATACACTCTACTAGTCAAGAAAAAAGAGCAGCCATAATGGCGTGTTCCAGCTTTTTGAATTCACTGCTTCTGTTAAGGTTTATTAGTTTTAAGGCGTCAACTCTCTAATGTTCGTTTGATTTTAAACCATCCTTATTTAATAATCATTATAGTTATAAAAACTGTATTTAGTGCAGCTTATTACAAGTTTACTAAGGAATATACCCATAAAGATTTTGACCAATACTTACGCTGTCCTATTTTGTTTTCTATAACCTCTGCACTCGTGGTAAAACCGGGTACTCCAAATGGCGTAAGACGTGGATAGTCAGTAATGATTATTTCTCGTATGAAGACGATAAAAACACATCAGGCATAGATTGATCATTAAAATATGATGTATTTTCTAATTTAAATGAATGCAAAGGGTGGATCCAATGTAGAAACTGTCTTAACTGGACCCACGAAAGCTGCAGTGGCACGGAGGAAGAAGACAACTGTTTTACCTGTGAATTTTGTAACTAATATTTCTTAAATTGTCATACAAAATAAAAATGTCTGCTAATTTTCCAATTAAAATCGAGTTTTCCTAATTTCCCATAGAAATAACATGTTTGCCTGTTTTTACCTCCACTAGTGGGGTAAAACAAGGTGGTATGCCTTTTTTTTTTTAAATATCATTTGAAAAAAAAGGAGTAAAACTATAACTTTTCTTGAAAGATATAATGTACTCCGATAAACAATGAATATTTTAATAAAATTTGACAAGCTCTATGTCGAATAGTTTAGCTGCAACAGGCCTACGAGTCTTAGGTACCCAGTTTTTCCCCACTTTCCCCTACTTCTTTTAATTCCAGCAACCGAGAGAAAATTCATCACTAAATAAATCTAAAACTATCATTAATATGCAGAAAGGTGCTTCATATTTTAATGTGCTGTGAATCGAGGTCGCAGCGTAAGGAATTCAGAGTATAACAGGTGCATTTTCTGCAAAATTAATGTAGAGGTATTTAAGAATGAGCTTACTTCTTTTAATTAAAACAACTGAGAGAGGTCCATCACTAAATAAATCCAAAATCATCATTAATTTGCGAAAAGGCGTTTCTCATTTTTAATGTGTTATGAATCGAGGTCGCAGCGTGAGGAATTCATCGTGTGACATAACAAGCATTTCTGGTACACTCACGAAATTCCGCCGCTGTGTACTTGCCAACTATCGAGTCTCGCATCTCTCACTTTATTTATATCCTTTTTCCCTTATATTTATTTATTTATCCTCTATCCTCCCGTTTCTTTCCAAAAGCTCATCATTCTTAGTATCTTCAAAACCCGGACCGCCGAAAAAAATCCGCTTTCAACAGGAACAGCCTCCTCTGGCTTTACGCCGTCTCTCTCTTGCCTCAGTGTCACAGCAATTGACAGACGGCTTTTAAGAAAATCCAGAGCTCTTTTCTCACTGGCGATGGCTTCTAAAACGTTACCTTGCCGTCTACCCCGGAGGTGTATAATTAGAAGAGAGAAATAAATGAAATGCAAACGGTCGGTTGATTGAAGTCGGGAATGTCCCGGGTGGGGGACAGGCTTCGGGCCTCATCTCCACCATCAAACCTGACTGTGCAATTAGGGGAAAAGAAACCCATCCCCGTGTAAGTGCGTTAACGAGGGTATTTATAGACAGCTTGTTTTCGTCGGTGTTGGTAATCACATTTCAAAAGCAGTTAGGGTATACAGGCTGGATCTAAACAACATTTATGACGTCGGGATTTTATCTTTGATGTATTAATATTTAATGTCTAATTTACTTTTTGGTGAAGAACTAAACATCACTTGTGACGCCCAGATTTTATTTTTAATGTTTAAGTTTTTCACGCAGAATATATTTCTGAATAAAGGACTAAACACCGCTTGTAGCGTTGAAGTTTCATTTTTATCCCTCTGACTACCGATTTTTATTATCACTATTTAGATGCAACTTTTTAAAATATGTCCAAACGCTGTTGAACCAAGGGACCAATTATTATTTATATGCAAAGATTTATTTGTATAATATGATTCAACGCTATAATAGTACTAAGTAAACCCATTAGCTTGCGAAAATCGCAGGATGAAGCAGAAAATAGACTTACTTCCTACCAGTGGAAATCGCGGGATAGGCATTCAGAGGGTTAATGTATCAATCTTTTAAGCATAATACATTTCTTTTTGAAATACCACTTATGTTGCTGAGATTTTAGTTTTAATGTAACAATATTTGATAGAGAATTTATTTCTTCATGAAGTTCTAAACAACAATTATGAAGTTGAAAGCTTATTCTTAATGTATGAATATTTAAACTAGAATTATATCTTTATGAAGAACTAAATACAACTAGAGACGTTGATTAATTTTCATGTCAATAAATTACTTATTTTATGTAAAATATGCTTAATTCAGAATTAAAAACAATTTACGACATTGAGATTTCATTTTTAATGCATCAATCTTTTATGTGGAATATGCTTAATATGGAATTAAGCACTACTTTTATCATTAAGTATTTGTTTTAATTATAAGGTTTTAACGAATAATTTGATATTCTTTGCTCTAACCATGCTTATATGGAACAATTATTATAAAGTACTCAAAACTTTCTTTACACCATAATATTTATAAACTTTTAAAAAATGAAAAAAGAAAGAAAAAAAAATGATTCACTCTTGACACAAGAAATGTGTGTTGAGTACTTGTACATTCAGTGCGTTTTATCAAAACGCACTGAATGTACAACGCAAAATGAAGATAATAAATTTATTAGATCAATATTTTACATCTTTAATGTCCCAAAACACAAATTTCTGGAGAAAATATAATATTCTATTTCTTATCATTATTCATTAGTTATCTGTTAAGAACCTGGACTAGAGTTTAAATAATACTTGATAACAAAAATCATTAAGAAATGATGTGTATGTAATGTAAAAAGTTCTGATTTCCAACAAATATTTAACATGTCATAAATGCATATAAACATTTCTGCTAAATTTAATATTAAAAACTTTCAAATAAGTTGAAAAGCATCTCATATACTAACCAACTTCCCTGTATGAAACAAAAATCCATTTTGTATTCTGATTTAGAGAGTAAAGATTTCAACCCAATTACAATGAACAATTTTTGAATAAATTTCCCTTTACAAAACTTTTACAAATTTTTAAATAAAACTAAATTTAATTTCTAAATACGACACTGTATGAGTTACTTAGTGCTAGTCCTTTTTAAAAAACAGAGCATTTTTTATACAATTAGACTAACTCTTTTTTTATACACAATTTCCTTAGAAAATAAACAGTCAGACAATCATGCTTAATTCTAGATTCAGACCTGAAAATCCAAATTTGATCATGTTATTCCCAATATCAGTATACCAGACCCAATATGAGAAATGTCAAATTTCGCGCTTCATAAAACAGTATTAAGCTTCTTATGCTGCTTAACTCTACGAGCTCTAATCCGGTACAAACCGCCCCATTCGACAGAGACCGGACTCAGGTGGTTTGGGGCGCCTGAGTGAATTTTACGGGAGGAAAGTTAATACTTTCTTTGTGTACAATCGATCGCCCAAACTTGGGTGTCGTCCTCCTGTAATTTCTGTAAGGAAAGGAAGGATTTCATTCTGTTTTCGTGAGCGAAAATTTACTTCAGTTTTTGAGGTACTGGAATCATCACTTTAGCCGTGTTCAGAGTGTTAAAGTTAATAGAATTGCAATGGAATAGCATTTTTCGAGCAAATTAATCTTTTGCTTCAGCACAGAATTTAAAATTTGAGGACGATAACATTTGATATTCAGCCTTAAAATTGAGAAAAATAATTAATCCTTCTGATAGAATTATTGAGGAAATATTTGTCATGAATGACGAGAAAAATACTTTTTTAAAAAATTACCAACAATATTCTATGTTAAACAGCATGAGCTAATGATCGCCAACTCACCATAAAGTTATCATAAATGATGCATAAAACATATGACATGGACCTGTTTTTATGATTACTATAGCAAGATTTTAATAACGCATTCACGGAAGGCAGTTCTAATAAACTAAGTATAGGCTTACTTTTAATATTAATTTATAGTGACTCTGATTAGTTATTATCCATCACGATCATGAAAAAAACGGAAGCAGTTGTCTTTTCTTTCGACAATCATTATGTTAAAATCATTGGATACTAAAGATGATTAGAGATATTACAGTAAGATAAACCATATAATATTTTTAAATTAGGGAAAAATAAATTATCTATCTCATATATTAAATCACATTTAAAGATTTTTTCCTGTATAAATGACATAAAATACAATATCATAGTTCTATACAAATTCACAATTAATATTACTTTACAGAAACATTTATATAAGCATATCTTCAATATACATGGAATTGTAAAATGGAATATTTGTATTAACAATAACCATTAGAATGAGAAGATAAATACATTTCAAACTAAGTATAAATTACTACTGTTATTTTTCAACGTAAATATCGCTCATAACTACCCATGCTATGAGACAAATCTAAAACAAATCCAATTCACACTTTTATTAGTTTGCTAAAAAGTTGAAATTTTTAAAATTATTTTCTACATTTTAGTCCTTAATTTGTAGTTTATTATTAAAGATATTATGGAATCATTTAATCAATTTGTTCTTAATTCAGTACCAGGTGGCGCCTCTAAGTGAAAATTTAATTAAATTAATCTTTTAACTAATAATTAACTTCTGGAAATTTTTAAATAGTGTATTGTCATCAAGAACACACAAGTGTACAAATTCTAGCACATACGGAAGTGAGTCAAGAATCGATTACGAAATTCCATCTTTACAAGCATGGAACAAGTCGAGTTGTATGAAATTGTGTGCATACACCATTCACACAGCTTGTGATGGTCAAGAAAACATCAAAATATAATCGAATATCATTCACAGCTGCTGTACATTGTAAAATGCACCATAGTAATAAAATCCAATTATTAAATGCTTCTTAACATTTTATAAGGCCGTGGTAAGTATATTTACTAACAACTTCAACAATTATTAAATGCATTTTTTAAGGTTGGCATAAATTTTCACCAAATTTTTCGATGAAATAAGAAGGTAGATGTTCCAAATTCTTTTCTCAAACCATAACAAAGTGTCTGTACTTGATAATTAATTATTAATTAGCAAAATTAATTAACAAAATATTAATGTCATCGAATACGCTAAATGAATTTCTTTCCTTAAATGAATCTCAATCCCAAAGCCATTTTACTATAACAATACTAAAAAATGGTTTATAGGATTAAACTGTGAGAAAATTTTGCGATCGCGTTAAATTACTTTTCTCTTAAATTTTTAAACATTTAAAAGTGGAAATATTTCAGAAACTCATTTTTACTTAAAAGATCGCATTAAAATTTGCTGATTAAATACTTTTGGTTTAATCTTTTTCTAATTATCATTCTTGATAATTAACTAACATTAATTTTTAATTTTTATATAAATTTTTCAAATTTTGAGTCGCGGTGATTTTTTTTACAGGAAAATGGGCGCGAAAACTTAATTCAACGGGAGATATGTTGCTCATTTACTATTTTTAAATGAATCTTTTATTAGTCAACATTCTTGATCATTAGTTGTCATTAACATTTAATTTTTATATAAATTTTTCAAATTTGGGACGCGCTGAATTTTTTACGGAAAAATGGTCGCGGATAAAATCTTAAAAGTCCCTGCATTAACTTCATTCTTGTCGAGTTTAAAGAAATAAATTACAAAGCAAATAGGAAGGGAGTGAAATATGTAATGCTGTTACATATCAAGACACAGATCACTTTCTCGAGTCCCAGTTAACGAATGCATTTAGTTTCTTATTCAATTTCTGCGAATTCTGCTTGATTCACAACCAACATAAAAACGAATAAATCAAGCAAGTGAAGGTTGTGAAGAGTGTAATAAGGTCGCACGAAGTGCGATAAGTAACGCTAAGTTTCGTTAGGTACAATACAGTAAGATTATACAATCGTGCTTTAAGGCTCATTTATTATTGGCAAATGCGAAATAATCCGAGAGAAAAACACTCAGCTTCATTAACGTTGAATAATGAGTCTCCGAGAAAGTGCGTTTATTGTTTTAAAGTGAATGCTTTCAATTCGGTAATTATAGCTGATTCATGGTACCGAAATCGTGACCAATACTCTCTTTTGTATAAATAATTGAAATACATTCCGTGGAACCACAAAAGACCCAGAGTAACCCGACACGTTCCGAGGCATATTCAATCCAAAAGACGAGCTATAAATCGTCTTTTAAATCAGGTTAGGCGATTTTCTAATTAGCGGAATACAAATCGGCTAAACTTTTCTTTCAAAATAAATCATTCCAACTTCGTCTTGTTCGCGCGCTCCTTTAAAACACAATTACAACTCAAAACTATTAAGTTCGAGTCAGGAGCGGAGGTTCATTAACTATACCACACGATTCTTTAGGAGGTGCATATGAGAACTCTGTAATGTTGCTGATTTTTTACTTTTTTTTTAGCTCCCCCCTCTCCCCTGGATTAGCTATCTTTCCCAGCGCTCCCATGGTATCGGTGTCTATTTGTCTATTTTTTTTCCTTACTTGATTCTTTTTTGGTTTGTTTGTTCGCCCGCTTTTGTTTTCCTGACTTTGGAATAACAATGTGTTTCGTAAAAGAATGTGTCAGGTAATTATTTCAGTCGTTGTTTAGTTTGGAGATGCAAGGGAAGCAGATCCGCCATGTTTGGACACGGATACAGTGTGCAAACATCAACCCTACACTATACGATTGTTTATTTTCCAATAAAAGATGTGTACATTTATATCAATGAGTATAAGTTATGCAAGAAAAATTAATTAAAAACGTAAATTTTGAACAGAATTTGATATGAATGAATTAATTAAAAATTAAATTTCTAATTAGTCTTTCTTCAATAATAAAAAGTTTACCTTCTTTAAATCAAAATGTTGTGAGTAAGTGCAGTGAATTATTAATCAATTATTAAATTATTCGAAATTAATAGAAAAATGACAATGCTGGTAGTGATGCTAATAAGAATCACTACTACAAAATTATTAATTGCTATTTTTTCTTGTTATTGTAGTAAAGGTAAGCGTAAAAAGTAGTAAGTGTAGTATATAATTTTATTAATAATTTATTAAATTATTCAAAATTAATTGAATAAAGGCAAATCTGGAAGTGACGCTTAAATAATAGTCACTGTGCTGCTAAGGATAATACAAAATCCATCCAATGAGTAGAAGAATTCAAATTATAGAAGAAAATAAATGAATTATGAATCAATGAATGTTATGAAATTTATCATAATATTTTAGCATTTTTTGTAGTTCAATTTTTGTGAAATCGAAATAAAAATATGAAATAATTTTTCTTAACATTCACGTTTAAAAGTTGATGTATTCTCCATTCTTCATCCAGAAATTTAAGAACAGTGGTTGTATTTTTTCTCAAAATGAATTTACTTGTAGTGGACTAAGTAAACTTAATCAACTACATAAAGTAATGATAATGAAATATACTTAATGAAGTAATAGTACTTAATGAACAATTTTTGTTGCTGTGTTTCGAAAGTGAATTTTTGACTTTCTACTAGAATCTCTGAAATTTGAATTGCCACATAAAACCTTTCATTGCTGATGAATGTAATCCTTATAAACGAAAATCTGAAAAAAAAATCTAAAATGAACTAAATCTGATGCAAGCATAATTACAATAAGCGCTTAATACTTGAGCTGCCCTTTAAAAAGAAAACCTGGATAATATAATTTCCGTACTAATTTAACAATCATTTTTAATAATAAATACAGAAACATTTTTATTTATAAAGACATGGATTGAATATATATGACAATTTATTTCTCAATACGTATAGAAGACGGTGAGGCCCCAGTGGTAGTTTCTTTGACTTAATCATTGGAGGATCGTGTGTCGGAGATCGGTTTCCACCGAAGATCCATAGGCCCTCTACCAGTCAGGATTGCCTGAGTGAAGAGCCCTCATGCTAGTGTGGTGTTGAAGTTCATAAAGTTAATCATCTAATATATCGACCTTGGAATAAAATAACAAGGATAGAAATGTCTCTTGGAGCAAAGTATTATTTTTTTTTTCATTCCCGTTTGAGATATAGGATTTTAAGAAGTGAAATTAATGCTCTAATAATTCGTTTTCGGGCGACCCTTAAAATTGCCAACTACCAGGACATCTATATCCCCTGTGATATTCGTAAATAATATAAAAAAACATTTCATAAAATTAATATCCATCCTATGTTTTATTTAGTTCGTATTAAGATATTTATAATATAATGAGTTCATAAAATATAATCTACTTTAGAAAGAAATTAATAAAATCAAAAGAGTCGTTTGGCACTACGTATATGAAAAAATGAAGTAGAAATATAGTGGTTTTTTTCAGTTTTTGTTTTATAAACCTTGCTTGGAAACGAGGAAAAAATATGCTTATTTTGGAATTTAATGTTAACTTGAGTAATGTTGATGTAAATATATTTTAAATATTTCATGTTAAAAAATGTCTGTTTGTTGTTTGAATTCAGAATAAATATGTTTTTTGGAAGGAAAGCGTCATCTTATTTCATCTAATGTTTGGAATGCAATACCCCCCCCCCCCTCCCAATGCTTACGCCAATGCGTTGTTATCCCGTTACGAGGCCTCAAAAATTATACAACCCGACACCTTCCATTTTAATTTGTTACTCCAGAAGGGATCAGATTTAATTTCAAAGCGAGCAATCACAAGTTTCAAAGATCCTTACATAACATTTTTCCGAAAACCTGGACAAAAATGGCGTCTTCTCCAACAGAAAGCATCTACAGCATCGATGATATGTATCCCATCCACCCTATCACGAAGCACGGTAAATAATATCATGCTATTTTTTCATTTATTCCGGGGAGTTATTTCGCGGGGATTGTTTCCTATTACCGCCCCGGCACTTCATAACAGCAGCAGCGTATGGCGACGCCCCATCATTCCTTACCTACCCCGACCCCTGCGTTTTACACGCGAGGTGTGAACGGTCGAGCATTCTAAATTACGTGCAGCACTAAACGAAGCAGCTCGATTATTTAGCCGGATCGAAAATTGTTTCGCGGGAGGAGAGGGATCATTTTTATTATCTCCCCATCTTCCAGGTGAGAAGAACTATTACGAGATAGCATATACGTTTCCCCTTTCACATCGTTCCAATTTGAGGCACGATATAATAAGAAGCTTGGGAAAATAAAAATTGCTTTCCGAGCTTTAGTTGAGGAGGAGGAAGAAAAATAATCTGGATTCTCAGGTGGCGAACTGCACGATTTATGGTTCGCTGTGTAATGTATGGCCGAATATAATATTTGTAATTATAACGATGTATCTTTATAAGGATAAAAATGTAAGGTTAAATCGCTTACAACGCCGTTTTATTTTGGCTTGGTAGTCAACGAAGATACACGCTGTTAAGAGAACTGGCTTGAATCCCGCCCTCAGTCACATGTATATAACAAAAAATTTCAATGTTTTAATTTTGAAAAATGAATAGTTTACATATCTTCCTTGTCATTTGATCGTTCGTTCGTTGTTTTGATCGTCGAATTCACCATCAGAAGGTTGCGTGTTCATATCACGTCCGGGTCACCACTTTGGCGGCGGGATAGAACTGGAGACCTTGATCCGATCCTAACCACTAGACCAAAGGAATTCCCAATGTCCGGAGGTGGATATTGGCTAATATACATCAGAGTATGATGGTGAAGCACGGTGCGCTACAGAACCTTAAGGTAATAAAACCTATATGGTTTTATTACCTTAAATAAATCTATATGACTTTATTATCTTAACATAACTAATGGAATCTCATTTGACCACTGTACGCCAAGCCATAGTTTAGGGCATAATATGTATGAAGTATATGAAGGGAAGGAAGAAAGTTATGAATTGCATCCTCTGGTTATGCTCTTAACCAGCATTACTCAAAAATTGGTAGTTTTTAAGGTCGGGCTGACTGCTGGAGGGTTTCTTGCAGCGAAGCACAAATGTGGGCCAGTTTTCCGTGAAAGCTCTGCAGGGAGGAAACCTGCTTTTTTATTGGTGTTGTGACACTTGCGTACAGGTTATTAAAGCCTAATCAGTCATCTGTTGCTCATCAACAAGAGGTGGTTAAGCAGTGATTTGTGTAGGTTTGCTAGAACTTATGGCTGCTGGCAAAAATATTCGGCGAAGAGGACCGAAAAATCGAAAAATTTTATAAATGGATATAAAAGTTATTGGTATTTTAGCGTCTGTTATGTCAATCTGAGCTAGTTTTTCTTGAATTAGTTAAAATATCAATGAAATAGGTAACAAAAAAGTATAGTGATCATTTTTGAAGGTTTTTATTTCCAAAAGTTATTATACGAATTCAGCGATGCTTCTCAATATGTCGACCTTCGGCATAATAGATTTGTCTACAACGCTTCGGCCATGATTTCAAAGCCCGCAAAATCATTTCCTGGGGGATTTTCTTCACCTCTTCTCTATTAGCCTTTTGAAGGCCCCTCAGCGTAGGAACTCCTCGCTTATTCAGTTTGTTTTTCAGATGTCCCCATGGGAAATAGTCACATGGTGCAGCGTCAGGACTGTTAGGCATCCATTGTTGTGGTCTCAGGAATTGCACTTGCTGATCAGTAAGGAATTTCTGGGTGACCCTAGATGCTTGCGATGGGGAAGAATCTTGATGGAAAACAATATCATCATTTGGGTACAATCTGCAGCAATCATCCTTAAGAAAGGGCTTTAATATCTTCTGTATGCGATACTCAGAATTTAATTTGGCCCCAGTTTTCACAAACCGTGGTTTGGTAACACCATTGGTGGAAATGCAAACCATTACGCCTTAGGGATGAGGCAACGTGGTTGACGGAGTCAAGTCTCGCCTGTTCTGGTCACGGCTAAGATATTGAACTTCAGATTTAGCATTGGTATCGGATAGACAGATCCAAGATTCATCAGTTGTAATAAACTTTCGCCATCTGTCCTTACGGAGAAGCTTGTAGAGTGGTCATGTACGTTGCCTCATAATCTGCACCGGTCTCTCATTCAAGTGATGAGATTTAGGTTTTTCATGCATTTTTTCTTTAACACATGTTTTAGTTGATAGTATACAAGTTGCTGGCTCACGTTAAGAGCTTTAGCCATGCTTGCAGGTGTTGGTGGATCCGGTTTCGATGCCATCTTCTCATGCCTCTGCAAATCTGATTTCTTCAATTTGCTTTGCCGTCCAATTTTTAATTGGTTTTGAATCATTTTTCGTCGATCCGAATTTTGATTTCTTGATGCGACTGATATGGCTGAGTGAATTCGCAATATTTTTCTTTTTAAAATGGGTTTGTATAATCCTGTGGCTCCATCGGAGTTCTAAAAGTGCTTGTACTTGACTAATCAGCATTTGGTCAAATTTCTTCAAAGGCATTATTGTGATTTTATCGAACATTATTGCAATCGAAAGTCAAATAGCGGAGCTTTCGATCTGTATGCTACATATGTAAAAAGGTTTTATAACTTTAATGGTAGATAACCACAAAATGTTATCGCTATACTTTTTTGTTACCCTGTAATACATGCATTATTGTATAGAACAGTTTTTTGATTATTATTTTTATCTGTGAACAGTAAATTTCGTTTGCCATTTAATAATGCATTTGGAAGACTTGTACGTATCAGTCACAGAACCGGCCGTCAAATATCATTGATCTATAATAAATGATTTATACACATTTGTCACTGTACGCAAGGGTCACACAATCTTTTGTATTAGACCTAAGTTAGACTTTCTACCTCAAGTTCTTCGATAGCTTTGATCAGAGGAAACGGCACACTTCACAATTATCATGATTCCTTGACTCATAGACTGTTAGGTCAAGTGGCATTAGAATCACAACCACCAATGCAGTCTTTGTATCCATGAGCAGTAGCTTAAAAGACATTATGACAGTTGAGGACTAACTCAGAAACAGGTTACATCTTTATAGTGATAATGCTTTTAACTAACATCAGTAGATAGTGTGTAATCAACAACAACCATGCTGCACTTTGGTTGGACTGAGGTTTACTAATTTTCCTGCATGACCCATTGGCCTTAAAAAGTCCCATAGGGAATCATCCGTTTTTGCGGTGTTAAGATCAATTATGAATTTTTCTGACATGGTTGTCTCCTTGAAGAGACAATCTTTTCTTCCTGTATGATATCAAAAACCAGGCCAAAAGGGTTACGGGAAAAAAAGCATAATAGGAAGATATCATTATTATGAAAATTTCAAAATATCATATTTTAGGAAGTATGAACAAATTAAGTATCATTCGTTATGCTCAGGTAATAAGACTGACTAATTGCAGCGCGAGTTAACGAATTCTGATCGTAATACAATAGAGTCTCGATAATTCGAGGTGGACGGGACCCGGCCTACCTCGAACTATAGAAAACTCGAATTATCGGAATCATAAAATTTAATATATAAATAAATGGAAATAAAAGCAATTTTTAAATTTCAGTGTAGTATATTTAAATGAAAAATGTTCTTACATATTATTACATTACTGCTGATAGCAGCAAGTTAATTATTCTTAAAATCATTGTCAATTGTTTCTTGTTTAAACATTGCTCCTATATATCGATTTTATATATATCCAGTTTTCTTTGGGAGGGGGCAGTTGTGCAGGTGGCTTCGGGGTGCGCAGTGGACATATGACCCATCGAACAAAAATAAAAACCAGATGCAGTAATTCTTTCACGTGTTGTGCATGTGCTGGTCATTATTTGAGAGCTAAATTGATTTTTTTCACTAACTTGTGGATTTATGGAAAACTCGAACAATCGAGACTCGAATTATCAAGACTCTACTGTATATTTTTCTGATATTCATTTTGTTCTAGCTGTATAATAACTTGCATCAGAAGGCATCACTTAATCAGAAGGCATCACAGAATACTTGTTTTCATCTTAACTATTATACAGTTTCAAATCTATATGCCGAGAACGCTTATCTTAGATAACTGATTTGTGGAATTGGATGTTGAAAGTGAACCATGTTATTTCGTAACTGATGTCAGATAATAAGAGAAACACATGAATTGGTACTTCATCTTCCATTTCATAGCATGAATCAAGACAAGATTTTGAATGTAGCAGGGCTACAAACACTGCAAATCTTTTCTAGAATCAAGATCCAAATGGCGATGCTTAAGATAACGAATCTTGAACTAGCATTAGGTCAAATCGGCCTGCTTACTCTAGAGGTCGGTACTGTTGGGGCAATTTTCACTTTGTAAAAATGTAAACTAGAAACTTATTTTATCTTTAAAGGTCTATTTCTGAAGGTCTAGGTCTGAAGAAACAGTTACCTTGTTGTATATTTAAAGTTTGATAAAGAAACAGAGAAATGACAACTTTGGCAGGATTCAAGTTTGATTTTAGTTAAGATTCAAGTTACTTCTTAGTTAATGATAAAAAAATCATTTAAAATACATTATAGTATATATTTCCTGTTTTTCTTGTAATCCTTGGCATACATTCTGTAATTTATTGCATTGAATTTACTATTTTAAATGCTATTAAGGAAAATATCATTATGAGAAAAGAAAGATACTTTCTTAAAATTCGTATTCTGAATTACTTTACAGTAAAAATTAAAAAAGAATAAAAAAATTAATCTTAATAAAAAATCAATTGAGAATAGAAACATATGAAAAGACTTAAAGTATTTATTATAAAAGTCTCTTCAAGTTTTTAGAAGCAAATAACAAGGAAAAAATGCCAATATTGGTTACGATTTAGCTCTTCTTCCAATAAAATAGTAACTTTAAAGAATATCTTTTAAAAATTGAGGGGAAAATAAAAATGATATTAAGGTGTATTTTATAAAAGTAATAAAAAAATAGTAGTACTTATTTAGGTTGTGATAAGAATTTTAGATTATGCATCTTGTTTAAAAAAGAAGGAAAGAAAATAAAGTTGCAGAACTTTATTTTATCTTTATTTTTTAATTTGTATAAGACATTTTGTTTTAATTTTTTCCCTTTCCATTTAAAACATTTTTAAAACCTCTTTTTTATGTAACTTCATCTTGGAGGTACTTTTGCTGCTTACCAAATTCACGTTTTTTTAACCCTTAATTTATAAAAGATTTATACTTGCTTAGTAATTGATTTTACTTTCTTAAATGAAATTTTACTATTTATTTCTATTTTACTTCAAGTCCGAATACTTTTGGCAACATCCAGGAAATTGTAAACTCGCTTTCCTCCTAAGTTTCATTTTCTTTTGGTTCACTAACATCACACTTGAATTAAATTTCATTCTAGCTTCTAACTTCAACTGCTCAAACATAGATTCGTAATTTACATATACGATTATTTTCACTCCAGCAAATAAAATAAATAAATGCTCTTTCAAACCTTTTTTAAAATTCATCTCAGCAATTCAAATGATTGTATTTCAGAAAATTATAAAAGTGCTTATTTTAGCACAAAATAACTATTTTTGCTCTCTGTCGAAATTTCTCTATTTCACTTCAGTTCTATTTCCGCCACGTATCTCTCAGGCAACATCCAAAAATTGTTCTTTCGTTTCCCTCGTTTATTTTATTATCTTTTTTTTCTTCTTTTTCTTTTTTGCTCACCCCCCTCCCCCTCCTCTCTTTTTTGCTCCCATCTTCGCTTCCACTCTTGTTAGAAAGCAGCAAGAGGGGGGCTGCGGGGGTGGCTATACCGCCGATTCAGCAAGGGGTATAGGGTTTCGAACTTCGGCGCTATTTTGTAGTGTGCCAAAGATTAGTTTTGTGCCAAGAGTGGAGCTTTGCGATGTATCGCATGTAGCGAAACGTCGCGAAGCACGATGGAGTATAATGTATTGTGGGTGTATTTTGTCCTTTTCGTTGACAGGTGCGGTGCTCGAGTCTCCCTGCCAGAAAATTAAGATTTGAGTGTGTAATTACACAGACTCATCCAAACGGGTAGGTTTTGATTCAAACCGAGACGAATCGTTTAAATAATTCTGCAACCCGAAAATAGGATCATTTGAGTTTGCAAAGCAGATG
>BGPR01000631.1:76776-117177 GCA_013235015.1 Araneus ventricosus
CTTTCATTTGATCAGTTACATATATGGGTTGTAAGTAGTCAACAGTGCAATTTAACATTAAAAAGAGAAAGCATAAAAAATAATGTAACTTCACGAAGAATGAAGGCTACTGAAAAGAAATATAACTGAAAAATAAATTCAATAGCCAGGAAATTACTGTATGGGTATATAAAATACTGCTTTCTCAGGAGTGGTAAACAATAAATCATTCGGCTCCAAGCCCATGTCCTTTTGCGTGCGAATATAACCGCCTCCCGTATGGCATTTTGAATGGCCGCCTTGCACCACCCCCGATACAAGTCCCATCTCCCCGCACTTTCCTGCTACTCCGTCAATAAAACAAGCACGCGATTACCACATTCGCCCAATCAAATCCATCTGTTCGCATAACACCTGTGATTGGTCGATGCTTAATTAATTTTTACGCTTGATTTAACGCCTATGATGCCCCTCTTATAAGTTTGGATTTGAAGTGGGGAAAAAAATGGCTCGAAATCGGCTAGTTTCCATCCATCCGTGAATTCTTGTTTTTTCTTGCATCAAAACACTTGGAGAAGATTAATGTGTTTATTTATGAGCGCGATACTGCAAGGGGAAGAAAGGTAGTTACGAGATTTTTGAGACTGATCAAGAAGAAATTGCTGTTGATAATCGTGGGGAAATGCATCTATTACATAAACTTATATGCAGATGTACAAGATTTGAGATCGGGTGTGTGTTGAAAAGGAATACGTTTTGCGTCAAGCGAATACATTAAATGTGGCAAATGCAAATTTGGATTGCAAATGTCATAAAACACCATAACTTAATTTAATAATTTAAAAAAAATTTTTAAAAATATTAAGTTTGAGTTTAAGCCAACAAAAAATTTTTGAAGTAGAAAAAAGATTGTAGTACTGGAGCGAAAAAAAAATCAAGTGGAGTTATTTTACAGAGTAAATAATAAGGGAGAAAATAATTTGTTGAATGAGATTCAAGTTATGTTTTATAACATCATAAAAATCCAATGACTTAACTTTCTTTAACGGAATCAAGTCATGCCTACATAATATATGACAAATGCTCCCGTTCAATTTAATTTGTAATCCATTTCGCATCCTGCAGAATGAAGAAAGGTCTGTTATCACCACAGACGACAGAAAACCGTTAGATGATATATATAGTTTAGCAACGGATTCGGAAACCCTCCGCGCTTTTGCGCATGCGCAGGATGGAGTTATTGTCATCAAAATAGGGGGAAAGTGAAGAATGGAAGGGTGATGTTTACATTTTGCTGATCGTGATCTAACAAAGAACACCGGGAATGCGCTCACATGATTCATTGCCTGACGCCCTTTTCCGGTGTAAAATCGTCCAAAAGTGGTAGTCTCAGAATCCGTTGCTGCACCGTATGTGCAGTTACCTTTGTCATGTGCTTTAATGTCTCATGAACCGACTCTTTTATTTAATTCAATAAGGAAATCAAATGAAATATTTTGAAGCAGAATGAAATCACATGGATTTACAATAAAGAGTTGTTGAACAGTCAGAAAAATAAAATTTTATAATTAAAAGAAATACATATAATGTTCTAATAAATATTTCCCAAAAAATTTTTCTGCCTATAAATGTGTTTGTTCATCATATAATTTTTATTGCCGCTTTATAGAAAATTACTACACACCTAGCTATTCGTGCCTCTTCTTTTTTTGAAAATCTAAAATAATGAAAATAATTGGCGTTTCTTTCAATGCATATATCTTCCAAAAAATCATATACCGTCTTTATGATATAAATAAAACACTTTAACGCTAGATTTAAACAGTATATCAGAAGTAAAATCATAACATTCAACTGACTGACATGAGATGGCATAGTTGTCATAGTGAAGAAAAAATCTGAGAAATAATTGTGTAATAATTTGAGAAATAGCTTTAAAGAAAGTAATAATTTGAAGAATAATTAAGAATAAGGAAAAATTTGAGAAATAAAATAAGATTGCTCTACTGCAATGACGGGCTTTTACAAATCTTGCATTCCTTGGGAATCTTAGTTTTCTATTGAAGAATTCTTAGAAATGACATTCGTGTTTGTAATCGGTGGCGTAGAGAGGATAAACAGTGCCCTGGGCCTCATATTTTTTTTCGACCTCATCCTTACCCAAATCCAGTCTCATTCGCTGACTTCTGCCGTTAAAATCATAAAAATCATGAAAAATATTGCCATCGTCGAGATCCCCTCCCCCTCCCAAAGCTGGGGCCCTCGGCCCCTTGCACTACTCTCCGTATGTCACTGATTGTAACCTTAAAAAATTTGGTCTAGAAATCCAGTAAACCAGGGGTCTTTGCAAGGAATCGGAAATCTGTAAGAGAAACAATGAAGAATTTAAAAGAAAAAATTCATAACTTTTCATAAATCCTTCAGGAGATAAGATTTCGTTTTAGTATTAGATAATGCATGGCGAAACTACCCCAAATTGTTCTTCTCCTAAGAATTTCTTACCACTAATTTGTAATTCACCCCTACAGATAAAAAAAAGCACAAGAAAAAAAAAAGCATCCTCCGATATTATGGATAATTCCAGTCTATTTGGTTTTATCTCCCGTCACGCAAGCTCGCTAAAAGGCGAGGAAGGACAGACCTGACGAGGAGGTAGGCGAAGAGGTGCAAATAAACGAAACATCACTCTTTAAACCTAAAGACTTCGCTACACCTCCTCGAGAAAGGCCTTTACCTGAGAGTAATGGGAAAGCGCTTTCGCCGCTATCATCGTTCGCAAATTCCAAATCAGGCTCTATAAATGTTTGATCTGCACGAGATCACGGCATCTCGTGATCCTTTTGTGCAGCAGTCAAACTCTAAGGAGGCTGAGACATCGCTTAATTGGTTTTTTTCCACCGGCGTGCTTCCCATTTAGTTGCTGAGGAAACAGCATTTAAGGTGATATCCGTGGTTTTTCTTTTTATTGTTATTATCTTTTTCCGTTCAATTATTAGCTGTTGGGCATTTATTTAAGAACTTTCATTTTGTTTTTTGAGCGATTCATTTAAGCAAACTGATGATTTTGTTTTCAGATTTCTGTATTATCTCTTTCTAGTATACGAAATATAGAAAGAGAAAGTGTTGTAACCTTCAAAACCTCCAGAATTTGATGAATCTATAAGTTTTAGACCTCCTTCACACACAGTTTTCTTGTTTGATTAGTTATATTAGCGTCGCGTTTTGAAGCAACACGAAGGTTATTTGGGTCTGGCCTAGTGATTCTGAACTCTGGTCGGATGATGAGAATGACACTCCAGCCTGCCACTCCCTCTCCAAATTTCAGTACCACTCCAGGCAGAGGACGTATGACCTCTACGTCAGATTTTCCGTGCAGCAGGCCCACAAACAACCGAGTTTCGAACCTGGAACTCTCCAATCGTGAGTCCTTATCACCAGGTCACTCCCTATGTCTGAAGAAACCATACCTAGATTTGCGTTTGTTTGTCTATGAACATGATGTTTAAGAAATGGAATGAGCTCGACGAATGAAATTTGGTCTATGGTGGCACCAAAATATTAGAATCCTATCAACCTTTGGATAAAATCCGTTTGCAGGAAATATATATATCTGTTCGTCTGTGTGCATGTGAACACTGTAGCTGAAACAAGCAAATAGCTATATGGATGAAATCTGGCATATTGTTTTATCACTAGAAATCGGTGTCAAATGTTGGAGCAAGTCCGTCAACGTGTTGACTGTTTCTTGACCTGTCCATTCGTGTGAATGTCTCCGCATCAAAATAGTAAATTTACTTCAAATTTTGGACAAAATACGTCAAAAGATAAACTGGCTGTTTGTCTATCCGTGTAATGTGAATAAGATAACTATAAAAAAACGAACTGGACAAAAGAATGAAGGAAAGATATTCCATTTCTTTAAATAGTTATCTTGTGCATTGTAAAGTTTTTGTTAGATCTCTTGTGTGTTTCTGTGCTTTTGTGTGGTTTCTGTAATGCTTATTGTCTCTCGATTTTTTTTTTTTGTAACCGTTTGGTTTTAAATGCTATTGAATTTAATTTGGCTATCTTAATTTTTTTGCAATTGTTTTTAATATTCAGCTTTTTGCGTTTTTGCGTTTTGTGTTTTTGCTCTTAATCTTTTTGAGTTTTTGCTCTTTGCGTTTTGTGTTTTTGTGCTTTGTATTTTTGTTCATTTTCCTTTTTTTTTTTTTTTGGAGTTGTAAACGATGATTTTTAAGTTGTTCTGCTCACCCCTTGAGGTTCTTTGTAAATTCTTCTTTAATGTAGTTCATTTCTTTTGTTTTATGTTCCCCTCCGGCCTGTGGAAGGCCTTGCACCCTCTTGGATAGGTTGGGCCGGGGCGGGTTATAAATAAATAAAGTAAATAAATGTTTCTTTTCAATATACCATTTCAAAGACAAATCAATTTTCATTCTTTACGACAAAGCTAAGCTCAAAATGCGCTATATTGTGAAAGTAGGCGAGAAATTCTTCTATTCCGAACTACTAAATAAACTATTGTGAAAGTATATTTTTAGATAAGCTTCTCATTGCAAATATATATGTTACATTGGCATCAACACTGATTAGTATCTTAAAAATGTTTAAACAGCGTGTAATGGGCAACGCATGCACCAAAGTTTTAAAAAATTTTAAGATAGCCTTAATATATTTTATTATTTGTTTTATGTGTTCTAAATGTTTTTATTTATGAAAATTTATAAATATTTTTTAAAAATTATTTATAGTTAATTAGAAATGTTATTAGTTTAGTATAGTTTAGTTATATTAACGTCTCGTTTTAGAAATGTTATTTAGTAATGCTTCTTTTTCAATGAATTTATTTTCCTTTAGTATCAACTTGAACAAAGAGTAAATTGTAGACCAGTAGCAGATACTTGTGAAGTTATGCAAGAACATTTTCTTGTACTAAATTTATAAATCCTTTAAATAAAAGTTCGTGATTTGAATTCATACTTTTATGCCTTTTTCCTATCCAGTTAAAATGCAGTGTTACAATGTTTGATTTTTAGAAAATCATTTGTTACTTTATATAAAAAAATTCGATACATTTCAATAAGTATGTTTTGACTTGGTACATTTCTATACGCATGTTATCATTGCAATAAATAAATGTTTTTATGCATATAAAATAATGCCAAGTCCTTTAACTTAACTTTAATTTTTTTTTCTCCCTGAAGTCAAATACCTTTTCTCAAGAAGCGTATTTGAAAAAACTTCCAAGAAATGAAATAGTTTATTTAATTTAAATTCTAGTTAAATATTTCAAATAAATTTCTTCTATAAACGTCTTTCTCCTATCGAAATTTTTCAATTACCTGAAAACATACATCTATATCAAAAACAATAATACATTTTTACAATGCAGGTTATTGATTAATTTTATGTCAACGGTAAATATTCATTCATAACTATGTGATAGTAATTTATTGCACAGTCTTACTACTAAAATCTAGAAGTTATAAAAATTACCATTATCTTTATTGTTATTAAAGACAATTTGTTCAGACACATAGCATAGTTATTCGTTTTAATATAGTTAAAACTATTAACTATAAACAACAACACGACATGTGAAAACGCAAATTGTTTCCACTATTGTAGTCAAACTACATTTTAATCATAAAAACTTTACATACAAAATTGTTTCAATCATTTGTCTTACTAGCTGTCTTATAGCCTGCTTGTAGAAAGAAATTTGTTTTTATGAACTCTTAGTATCCAATTGGTATAAGAAGGAAGGACATAAATTGACTTTTTTGATTCCGATCGACATATAAAACTAATATTATCATGTTTCTGGTCACTATTTTTACCCAGTCCCAATATTATTTTTAAGCATTTCTACTCAACTGATAGTTTCGATATTATTTTGTCTGTGTAGGTGCAAAAGATGAGTAACTTTCATCCTATGAAATTCTTATGAAATGCATCAAGAAATATACGACAAGAAATATAATTGTTATCAATATTTTTGGCTACTTCATTCAATTATTTGGTTTCTAAAGATTTAGCGTTAAAATTAAAGAGTTTTTTTAAAATTGACAGAGAAAGAGCATTTAAATATCAGTTTTTTTCAAATTGATCAGAAGAAACATAAATAATTTTTAAAATTGCATCTATTTACATTAGAACATTGCAACTTTTAGTATTTTACACCTTAAATTAAATTTATCAAAAAGGTATACATGCACATTTTCTTCCTATGGATATATTTCAAGAAAAGGGAAGGACACTTTAAGAAAGTTTCCTTTGTTCTCTTTAAGGACTGAAACCCCAATCTATCCTCAAAACCTCCCAAAAAATATATTCTGCTACAGAAAGGTTTTATACTTTTATTGGATTTAAACTAGAATAGACAAATTTTCTTAATGTAAAGTCTTAAAATCTTTTATTAGGAATTGATAGTTTGCTATCCTAAAAATCCCAGTGTATGGCAATGATAATGTCAAAAAGAAGATGAGTTGTCCCTTCATCAAAAACAAAAGATTTCAAAAAAGTAAATAAAAAGACAGAAAAGAAAAATTTACGCGAGTAAATTTAAAAAAACAACGAATATCTTCAAGTTTCGTTACTTGCTAATCGGCCTTTTTTTCTGCAGTTTAATTTTGAACAAGAAGGAGCCGAACTGAACGAATTGAATTCCCATTATCTTTAGTTAGGCCTATCCCTCATGTAAAATAATATCTTGTGCTTCTGTAAAAGACCTCATCAGCATAATAGAAAAATTTGTTTTATGGCGCCAAAAAAAGTCGACTTTGAAAGATTACTTTCTGAATCGATCCTCTGAACCAATCGGTTCACTAACAGCCCAATGTACAGATGTCAACGATAGAAAAGTATGCAATCAATTAAAAAAATGCTACTTGACTGGATTGGATTTTGTTTCTTGTTAGCTGGTACTCTTTCATTAGTATAATTCCAAACAAAAATCAGCTAAAACGAAATAATCGAATTTCCGTTATCTTTTATTTGACTTATCCCCACTGAAAAGTAACTACTTCGGCTTTTGCAAAAGGGGCCCTCATCAGTATAATAGAAAAATTTGTTTTATGACACATAGAAAGATCGGTTTTGAAAAGACTTCTCCTCGACGTCAGCTACGCGGTATGCATTCTAATGAGTGGCAAGAAAGTAAGCTTCATAAACCAATTTCCTGCCGTAACGGAAATTGCATCGGCTACGAGGTGTTGAGACTTCGCTGAAGAGGTGTTAACTCGGACACCTACCTCTTTCCCCAATATTCTCCCAAATGGCAAACACGCGAAAAATCATTCAATCAACTGCTTGGGCTACCACCATTGCGTGTGTTGACGAAAGCAAATTTTTAATCAACAACCCCCTTTCAACCCCCTCTAAACACTGACGACAAGCCAGATTTTCTTCGGCGACACTTGCACGCATTTGCGGCTTCGTGACGTAGACCAAAGATTCGTGACCTGTCAATCCGAGTAAGTGACACGTCACCATAGAAATAACTAAGTCGCAAAACGTCACGAAGGAAACAGTTTCCTTCTCTTCGCTGTGGATGATAAAAAGTGATGCCGTGGAGCGAATGTTGAGCGTCACACACATTTGGATAATTGAGGAAATTGTACGGCTGCCTTCGGGAACAATAGATGTGACAATCGTGGCTGAAAGCATTCATTCATGCGATGTCCTTTGGAGTAATTTACCCAAGCACAGCGGGTGACATAGTATATACGCTGAGAAAATGCGAAGAATTACTTTTGTTGAAAATCTCACGGGACAGTAAGATTATGAGTATCTGTTCGTAAGAATGTCGAGGTTTATTTTGGCATTCAAGAGTTCAAGATGATTGATGATGTCGGACGCTGATAATTCGAGTGACAGTTGAATAACTCCATCGCATGAAACGCGAAGAAAGTGTTTGAATGACGCAATGCCTCCGTAGGTGTTTTCCCAGATTTAGGAATGCAGTATACAAACATTAAGACCAGACAAATTTGATTTTATGTTAAAATGTATAATTATACAATACTAGCACTTTTTAATATTATTAATTGCAGTGTATTCATGCTTTGAATAGGTATATATGTAATCAGGTCACAAATGCTATCATGCATGTAGAAATGTAAGCATGATTTCATGCCATTACTTTCTGATATTATATATATATATATGTAATAAATTAACATGTTCCTAATTTTTAAAAACGCTACCCAAAATTTAATCCGTAAAATTATTTAAACTTAAACTCTAAAACACAATTAACTGTCACTTCAACGGGCTGAAATCCAGTTTCAACCGGTCTGACGTTCGGGAATTTCCCTCTTTTCCGATACTACTTAATCTCGCTGCGATGGTGCAACTTCCTCTTTTTAAAATCATGTAACCTTCGTAGCAGACGCCTGTTTTGGCGTGGCGGGTTTTCTTGGTCGCTGGTGATCGCCTGTGCGTCTATTTATACTTTAACAATGGCTTGATATTTTTCCGAATTATTTAAAATTACCTGAAACCTATCGATTAAAGTATGATTGAATAAAATAAACTCATCTTCACTCGTCAAAGACTACCTCTTCATCGGATTAACCAACGCTAGCTGAAATGATGTTTCATACATATATATATATATATGAATGAAAATGAAAACGAAATCAATATATTTTTTACCAAAAAATTGATGGGAATAAAAGGAAAAAAATTAGAAGGATATTTATATAGAAGTCAAAGGCTAGATTCTAAGTGAATATTATTAATTCTTTGATGCATGAAAGGCATAGAACTGTTAATTTTGCGAAACAGCAAATATGCAATAATGAAAATAATCAATACCATTCTGATGTAATGTTTAATATGTTTTTAAATTTCTATTCAATTATTTAGCTCTAGCAAAAAGAAAAAAACAAATTTCATTGGAATAGTAATGAGTTAATTAGGTATATTAAACATTCAAAAAGTTTTTTGCTTATTCAAGTTTTAAAAATATTATAAAATTTCAACCAATTCATATGCAGAGGAAATATTTTAAGCAGGGCCTGATTTCCGATAGGGCCAACCTAGACCATGGCCTTTGGCCCAGCCGTTAGGGGGGGTATATACAGAATAAATATCAACCAAATATTCACAAACTTTTCAGTATTATTTCGAAAAGTCCATATAAAATAATGTTTTTGAAATTTACATTCGTTACAATAAATATGCCGAACAATACATTTTTTTCGTCTTCTGAGGACCTTACAATCTCTTGCCCTTGCACTTCTTTGCATTGAAATCGATTTAATAAGATTTGTCCACTTCAATAACCCTTCAAGCCTATTCATGAACGAATGCGCGAACGAAGAAATTCTAGTAAGTGTTTCTTACGATTTCAAGAAATTCGATGAAGTATTTTTGGAGGTTTTAAAGTTGTGTTATTTTATAAGTAATGTAATTTTGAATTAAAAATGTATTGTTGCCCAAAGGTTATAAAGATCGTATTATATGTTTGAAAGATAAACTACTATAAATTCATTTGAAAATTGTATATTAACTTTTTTGAGAGGGGGCGCAGAATATGCTTTGGCCTAAGCGCAGAAATGTGTAAATCCGGACCTGATTTTAAGCTTCTATAGTTGAAAGAAACGTATAGAGTAATTCCATGTGACTGTAACGCCACATGAGATTTATATAACTGTTCATATCATCTCGCATTTAACTGCAAATTGTTCCAGACTTTGCCACCTGCAAAATGCGCTATGGACTACAAAATTGCACTGGTGCGACGCATTTGTCGTGTATCACATGAATATGAACTGAAGCCATTGCGCTTCTCATTGTACAAATGTTAAGTTTTGGAGAATCTTGCTCTATTTCTAATCATAATTTCTTAAAATTTCGAATTACGTCATTAAAACATGACTGAAGCAGGAAATTAATCACAATGCTATCAAGTTATTTATCCTGGCTAGTTTAGGAAACTTTTCAAAATTCACTCCTTCAATTTTTTTTTAAGGCATTTATTAAAAAATGGAACCACCAAACTGAATTTTTGAGTAAAGTAATGGTGTGTTCTAAATTACGTATTTTATTTGAAAAGTTGTCTTGAGCAAATATTCGACAGCATTTCACTAGGTCTCAACCTGCATTAGTAACAAAGAAGGGTAATGTAATTTTGCTTCCAAACTGCTTCTTGAAACTGAAGAAATGCCTAATATATCTGAGTTCAATTCATAATCAAAGGAAATCAGATGGAATTTCTCAAATAAAACAGATAATTTACTTTTGTATTTCCTTTGTAATTATTTAGTTATTTGTTAGGACATCATCGTGTTTTGAAGCTATACCAAAACAATCACATGTGGACTAATTAATTTGAACTATGATCAAGTGACAAGGGGGAGCACGAGAATCAGTGCTTTGCCACAGCGTGAAGTTGTTTGACCATACTGTCATGACCAATTATTGGCAACACATTTAACACTATGACTACCAAACTTATTTTGAAGAAATCTGCTATTTCGAGATTGGCAGTCATCCTGCACCAGGCTCACATGGAATGTATCACATATAGTTAAACCCCAGTTAACCAAACTCGGGTTAACCGAAGCACGGGTTATCCGAAATGGCTCTGAAATTGCAAATCCAAAAAACACGTACTGTACTGTACAGAAATAATCGCGTAGGCGAGACTTTTTTTGGAACGATATCCCCGCCTTTTTCTTTTTAGCCTCCCCAAGAAGATCAGTGATTAATTCTAGAATTCTAAAATTTATTAATTATTATATTGTATACCTGCGCCCGAACTCGGCTGTGCGAATATTGCGCTCGATGGAGGGTTAACTTTTATAAAGAGCATAAATTTAGCCTACAAAGATAGTTTTGGATTCAATTTACACGCAAAACATTTCAGAATTACATCCTGCAATTAGAATTACTGTTAGAATCGTGTCCCAAACCTATAATCGTTCAACCCCATAAAGGCCGAGATACAGCCTTGACTCCATACTGCTTGGAGGTTTGGTTTAGTTTAGTTGGTTAAAGTTTCGTTTTGAAACTACATGGATCCCCTAAATTTGAATCGTAGTCAAATGATGAGGACGCAACCTGATCCGGACTATCCCCAGGGTCAGATTTCCCATATGGCCAACCTTGGCCATGGCTAGGGTGCAACAATCGGAGGGCGCAAATATAAAAGAAAGTGAGATCAAATATTTACAATTTTTTCAATAATATTTTTAAAAACTCATATGAAATATTGTTTTTTAAGTGCATCCTTATACGTTAAATAAACTGGTGGCACATTTACGTTGTCTATCTCTATAGTTGCGATGAATGAACCAGGACGGGTGCAGAATTAAGTGCTTTGGCTAGGGTGTAGAAATGTATAAGTCCGGCCCTGACTATACCCTATCCAGGCTTTCACACCATACCAGTAGGAAGATGTTTGACTCACAGTCATTTAAGGCTCCAGACAAGATGGACCTTCAGAAGAATCGGGTCTCGAATCTGCAATGCTTCTTCTTCTAATCCAAGACTCTAAACCACTAAGTCACCGCGATTCTTGTCTGTCATGGAGGAATGTAAACATTTAATGCTGTTAATATTGGCCTATACAACATTTCACCTCAGTTTAATGCCTCTCAGTAAGTTCGCAACCAATCTGAAATCAGTAATTTTAATTTACCCTTTAGCTTAGGAAAACTTTTTTTTTCAGAAACGCTTCTTTTAGTTTGACGGCAATTACAAATCTACTCTCAGAAAAACTAAACGAAGAATAGAATACGTGAAAAAGAGGAAGCAATTGACATTAATTAATGATGTTGATGACAGCAATCAAAACTGAAGAGCCTAAATCGTTTCCATCGTTAATCAAATCCAAATCTATGAATGCTGATTTTATCACTTGTTCCGGACTATGAATTTAGTTATTTACTTCATTAATCAAACTTGCAAACTATATGCATTTTTATCATTCAAATATAATATAAATAATTCACGAAGTGCTATAGAGAAATTTTAACTCATATTTCATGACTTACTAAATAATATAGGAAGAACAATTTCACTATTTTTGTTTTAAATGTAAGAAAAAAAAAAATCATTTTTTAAAAAAATATTATCAGTTTTTCAAAAAAAATATTATCAGTTTTTATGGCTCTTCTCCTGAAATTTTTTTCCTGCCGAAGGTTACAGAAATAACAATTGAGATTATTTAAATGAACTTATCAAATCAAATCATGAAGGAACAAAAATGTTCTCTTTGGTAAAATTTATTTCACTCCTGTGATTTCAAAGTAACAGCAACAATAAGAAAGATAACTATTTAAACCTGAAAAATTTACTAATGCTATTATATTATCATTCAACTTTTAAAAAGGAGCATTGTAAAATGTGTCTTAAAATAATACGTTGCACTAAATGTTTCTTTTTTTGTTGTTTAAATGGTATAAGGGGCCTCATTTTCCAACAACTTTTCAAAATGCTTAATAATAGAAAAACTGCCTCACCAATAGCCTGGTGGGTTAATGCGTCGCATGGCGGAAAAATATCCATCAATAGGTTGTGTGTTACATGGTCGAGCTAAATGCTTAACTAGCATAATTTCAAAAATTGCTAGACTGTAGACTGTTCAGTAACGTATTGAGCGCTACGGTCGGGCTGCGGGGAGATGGTATTTCTGCTTTTCCTCCAAGCGAAACAAAAATGTTGCCCAGTTTCCCCTGAAAATTCTCCAGGAAGACATCTTATGTCCATATACTGGAGTTATAATCAGACTTCTGCCTCAAATACAACCTAAGTGCTCCAAGGTGATTTTAACCAACGGTAAAGTAATCGGCAAATAACTGTAAAGTAACGATAATCGCTAAACTTCCCATTATCGCGAATCCTTGACTCACGGACTCGGATACGAATCCTTGACTCACGGACACGATTAGACCGAGTGGAATTATTCACTACACAAGAACATAGAAAAACTCGAAATATGATTAATTTATAATTTAGCTTAATTTAAACTCAACAGTTCGAAGCACTCAATTAGTAGCCATTAATCTTAAATATTTGAATAAATTCGAATAATTTTATATCGTATTGTAATTGCACGCTTCTGCTTATCTTGAGTATTGAAAACTACGAAATAATAGTTCTGTAAATATAGATGTCAAAGCAATTAATTATCTTCTATTTGAGTATAAATTCTTGAAGATTTTTAAAAATTTAAATACTGGTTACTACATTCACTTCTATGTCGGATCAGATGGAATAGGAATTATGGTGTGGATATCATGCATTCAAATTCACGGATTCGATCATTGGGAAACATCATTGGGCTCTTGAAAATACTAACAATCGTCAATTCTCTTGTCGTATGAATATGCAACATGCTTAAGATCCTTGAGTATCTGCTCGGCATTTGCACTCTAGCCAAAACCAAATTCGCCGGACAATTTCAGCATCGAAAGAGAATAACGCATTCAGTCTAACTTGTAAGCCATGCATCAAAATTAGGCAGTGGTAACCGTTAATAGAGGTGCCAATTAATGAAAGGTTGTCAATTTCGGAGAGGTATCACGTCTTGCTAATGACCTTACGCCAAACAGCACACCCCAGCACCCAAATAAATTCACATTTTATCTATATCAGTGATAACTCAAGCTGACACAACTTATAAACCTTTACCAATTTGAAACAGATAAATAATTCGGATGTGAAGATCACATGTAAAATTTTATTGATTTAGCTAGTTTCGTTTTGGAATTAAGTTGTTCCCGCAACCGCAGATAGACAGATAGTCTTCCCTTTGACCAATTTGGTCTAAAATTGGAAAGATATCTACAACTTTAATACAGAAACCACATACCAAATTTCATTCATTTATCTCTTTCAGTTTTTGAATTATCATGTTCACATACATACGGATAGAAAGACGATAATGCTTTCTTTTTTAAGAATTCAGGATATCTAACACATGGAAGTTCATCTAAATTTAGGGGTCGATTTTTTTTTTTAAGATTACAAAATTATATCCTGTGAACTTCCTACACGAGAATGTAAAATGGAATAAATGTAGAATTGTAGATTGACGTTATGTAAGGAAGCCAGATGAAGGGGTTAACCTTCTTTTGAGTTTTGATGGAATTGATGAAGGCATGGTTAGATTCCCATTCCAGCGCATTGCTCAATGCGGACTTCTTTAAAGAGTTCATTATCTAGTTCCAGATCTTTCGGTAAGTCCGCTATTTTGCGTCCTCCTCGTATGACGATTCATCACTAGGAATTGCTATCAGAGTAAAGATCACGCTTTAGATAATGGATCGGTCTACAACATAAGCAGTTCCAAAAGGTTGTTTCCGAAATAAATCACATTTGTGAAACCGAGAGGAAGCTACCGTAATGTCTTTCCGCAGCAGCTGTTAACGCCATTTTTTATGTGCCGTCTTATTTCAGAGAGATGGTGCTGATATATACAGCGAAGCCTTTGGCACACAAGTGATGTAAGTCGAGAAACTCGCGGTTTTATTTTAATACTGACGTTTCCATTTAAAATCCTAATAGCTAGAAATGAGGCACACTTAAGTCAATAGAAGACGGCAGAGAGTGTTAAGGAGATAACTAGATTACCAGTGGTTAATGCTTGTATCATCGGATTAGTAACGGCGCAATTCAAGATACTTTAACGCATTAACGGTTTATGTTATTATAATTATTTATTTATTATTTATTTTAACGCATTAACGGTTATGCACGAACTCCACTTTTGCATCAAATTACAGCATTTTCAATCTTATAAGCGAAAATTCAGTCATGCATAGGCGTTATAACTCGATAAAAAATGACCGGTAATCCAGTAAGATCTCAAGTGTTCTATGCACTTGTAGTTGAATCAATACGACAACGCATCCCCAAAAGAGAAGAGGGGTCTTCTAATCAGATTGTACAAAAACAACACTGTTAAGGGGTTAATGCTGTCTCCATTTAAAATTCTAATATCTAGAAATGAGGCCTATTTAATGACCCATCGTAATTTTACGACACATGACACCTAATATTTCATGAATAAATTATATCTAGTATCAATTCTGAATAACATTTGTAAGGCTCCTAAAAATTTATAGTTGAAGTAGCATGTACGGATCATGCACAGATATTACAGAACTGCAGTAACCTTAACTTTTTAAATTTGTAAATATAATTTTTCTTTCGGAAAATGAATTCTTTTTATATATGTATTGACTTTATTTTTTGAATCAACATTTATATATTGGTTTATGTCCATTTTAAGTTTATTTTTTATTTGGTTGTGCTTCCCCTCATGAATAGTCCGTAATTGATGCTATTGTATTTCACATTGAATGAATTTGTGTCTATTTTTAATGTATTTCATATATTACTATTTTTGAGGACTGTATTTTTATTCTGTATTTGTTTTCAATTTTTGCATGTTTTTACAAAATGTATCAGTTTTTCTTTGTATTCTTCCGCGCCGACCGTAGTTATTAACGGTCGGCGGGGAAGTAGAGTATGGCAACTAACGCTCCATACTTAAACTACTACTGCTACTACTTACTCCAGGAAACTTAGGTTGAAACGGTATGCCTCTCTTTGTAGAAGAAGGAAACTTATCCAAGTATTGCTTTCGAATTCAGTTCCGATTTCAAGCTGCTGCGCACGCGGATTAACAAAACGCATTCTTTCCTGCTATACGGTTTGTGAAAAGAAGAAGATGATTTCGAAAATACAATTCCAGTGTTGTTAGAACAAGGGGTTTTAAAAGATTTTACAATTTTTTTTTAAATTTGAAAATAAATAAAAAATGAAGAGTAATTAATGATACTTGTAAATAAAAATTAATTGGAAAAAATACTCTACCATAATTTTTTTCGAGTATAAATACGAAAATAACATCCCTGCATGTGTATTTATTTTAACTTTACACTTGCAGGAGTTTTTATTATTATTATTATTATTAATATTGTTCAACCGAAGTTATGTAAATTTCCATAAGCGAGAGTGAAAACTGCTGGAAATATAATTAAGAAAATTTATTTTATAGTTCAATTTTTAATTAAAAATTTTTAAAAAGTACTTAGTTACACTTTCTTTGTTAAAACTTACATCAATACCTCAATTCAAAAATCTAATTATTATTTGTTATTTTTATTAACTAATAATTAAATTATTAAAAATTAATTAAAAATGGCAAAATTTAGGTAACAAAGAAATTCATTATTGCGCAATGTATATAATCTACAGCTTCTCTCCCCCCCCCAACACACAATTACATTGCATGAACCGCCATCGAGTCGTAGTAAACATTATTGCAGTATAAACCCCAATTATTTACCATCAAATGTTTATTTAGCACATATTTCAATTTTCTACTCGCCCCTTTTGGTTACCCCTTAGATATAAGCCATTTTATTTCAGCAAGTTTTGAACAGAGGAACCATACTTAGAACTCGTTTTCGCACTATGAGATATCCATTTTCAGAAGTGACCCTTACTGATTTTTTTTCAGCTATCAAGTAGTTATGTTTATAAATAAGTACATCACCAGTCAGGAAAATTGGTTACATGTCCTGAATGAAATTCGAATTTTGTTTCTTCTGACAGCGTTCAGATGCTGATCGATAAATAAGAAGAAAGTGATGTAATTTACCTCTTAAATATTTTGTGGCAACTAAGGTCCTAAACGCATGATAAAATAGAATGCACCCTGTACACAATATGAACACTAACGTTTTCCTGTCTTTTTTTTTCTTTCTCTTTTTTCTTCTCTTTATTGCTTCCTTTCTATTTTCTAAAGGCTATAGAAATCATAATTAAGGATACTATAGTATATTGCGATCCTTAAATTTATATCAATAAACGGAAATCATTCTCCATGCACCGACCGCATCAAAATAATAACAGCGTGGCGAATGGCTCTTCAATTTTATTGGTGAGACAGCTTGAGTGACGTAGGGAGACCGCCCACCAACCGTTTCTTCAATGCTTTAATAATGCGCGAAAGGAAAAAGTTAACAACAATCTGCGATGACAGCTCTGAGAAAACAATCGCGGAGAGAGAAAGCCTGCCCGAAAAACCATTGTTTGAGTTTTACCTCACCATAATGATTCGGTAGAGGCTTAATTTCCAGCTTCCGTTTCGCTGACGCTAATGGCAGCTTCGACCACTGGAGAAGGTAATAGGTCAATCAATAGTAACAATTTTATGTGGCCACCGAAATTGTGTTTTTATCGCTTGGGAGGTAATCGAAGCAGTTCCGAAATCAAAAGCGACACAAATAAGCTGACTAGCATGGAGGAACAATGAAATGGGCTTTAGAAAATTGGATTTCAAACAGACTTTAATGATTATTTGTTTCTGTTATCTTTTATGGAAATGTTGAACAGTTATTTGTTGCTAAATAGATAATCTTAAAGAAATAAAATAAGTAAAGCGAATGGGTATCGTTTTTTTATTTACAATGTGGTCTTTTACAATTTACATATTATCATCCTGCAATTAACGTTATAATTTTCTTAAACTGTCGGTAGAGGTCGCGTAGAGAAATAGCGGGTCACAAAAATTCTCTCTTCATGATCCCCCTCTGAAATATTTTTAACAGATATAAGATCCCTAACTCGGCGAAATACAAGGAAATATAAGTGAATGAACTTTAAAAAAAAACACTGAAAGAAAGATATATAAGAAGATAAGAAATATCATTTGCTATTTCGTTAGAAAAGGGGCAATGCGTATATTAAGTTTTTTTCGTTTAAATTAATAATAATTCTTTGTTGATTTATTCTGTTAATATGTTATGCTTATTGTACATCTCGCAGAAAGCTATGTAAAATAGCAACCAAACTGCAACTATTCACATCGACAAGCATTTCAGTGAAAGATGGAATCTGATATCTAGTCCAAGCGATATTCCATTCCTGTCTGCGAATTTAATCTAATAAACCACATCAATTTTTTATATCCCCCGTATTATTGAAAAACTTCGCAGAACAATGATACTGTTTACTGAAATTTACATTTATCTAGGGCAACCGCTGCTAGGTTTGGTTTAGGAAAAATGTATTATTAAGGCTAAGCAAAAAAAAAAAAAAAACTATAATTCAGTAATACGCTTTAAGGTTTTACTTTTAAATAGTTAATGAATAAGAGAGAATATTCAATGAAGAGTGAATGAAAAAGTTTTTTTTCCACCCACACTTTTATCATATAAGTTGTACACTTATATCATTTACTTTCATCCATTAGATATTATTACATTTGAAAAAACAGGAAATAAATTTTTAAAAAATAGATTTAAAAAGCAATTTAATTTTTTTATTTGTTGATCATGGAGTTAAATTAACTATTGTATTCTAAACAACAGTTTTTGGTTAGATAGAACTGGCACCTATTTCCAAATGATTTTATCTTAGCCTTAAATCATAAGCCCAGTACATTAGCAAATATTGTAGATAATATTCAGCTTCCAGGAAATATTTTAACAAATATTATAGTATGCGTATCATTTAATAACTAGGACACCAGATTCCAACGTCTTTTCCGATAGTTTCATTTCATTAAATATTCTCGAGAATCGAGTAACACAGAACCCTCTGTTGAGCTATGTAATCAATATGCATCTATATACGCTCGTACTCTGTGTTATAATTTAAATTAGTTTGTTGGGTAAATCTTTTAAACAGTTTAGCTTGCGACTATTAACGAACATTTTGTTTTGCATACAATAAGTAAATATTCCAAAAGGACATATTTATTTCTTGAACATATGGAAATAGCTCCTATTTTTATAGATTTTAGATCACATTCAATCGCCAAAGTACTAGCATACTTGTATTCATGACAAAGTCTGTAAAGTTATCGCGTTGAACCTCAAATGGCCAAAAGTAAAGTCAAATCTCAACGAAACAATGTTTCACAATTTCAGATAATAACGCAGGCTATGCCTGTAACCTAAAAGTAGTCTTTTCTTCAGTATGCAGATGGCAGATAAGTTGCAAAATGTGATTTAAGATTCCATAAAAAGTCAGGCTAAGGGACACTGATTTTATATGAAATACTATGATTATATACTTGTAAATTGTAAGGAAGTTTCAAAAATCTTTACTAGACAAACTAATGACGCTGTAAAACTTCGCAGAAGGTAAATGAAATAAATGTTTTAGATTAAGAGGAAATTCTGACACTAATAGGATTTGAAAGTTAGGAAGGTGAATTTCAATATCATTTCAAGGTTAGGGAGTTACCTGGCCGTTCCAGTCTCTTGCTACCAATGCTGCAATATAAAAAAAACCTGTGTGTCTTCCGGATTTTGTGGTTGAAAATTCATATTCGGACAATTTTTGTTTTCCTCTTGTTCAATTTAGTTACTTGAAAATTTCTATGCAATTCTATCTCAGCAGCTAAATTTATATTTGCTTTTTCCCATCCCTGTATTAGCAGCCCATAAACAGGAAAAATGATAAAATATTATTTGAGCAATATTATTTCACCTGAATATTTCTGCACTAATAAATCACTAAAACAAGGCCCTCTTTTATAATTTTCAAAATAATTTCAAATATTTCTTCTCCGCATTAATTTCTCATAGATATTTTAAAGAACAAATAATTTGTCCATTTCCATCTCAAACTGATTAGAAGTGATCTAAGTTCTATGTTCAAGTGCCATAGTAGAATTCTTACAACAATATTTTGTATTTAAATATTTTTGAAAGTTTCGAAGATAGAGTTTAAAATAAATTACACTGCTATGTCCAACTTTCCCCACATATACTTCATCTCCCATTTTGCCCAACAACAGTTTGTAATCAATTCCCAAACTAATCAGAAGCAATCTAAGCTTTAAGGACAGGGCGGTGAAGTGGTGTAGTACAATTCTTATAACAATATTTTAAACTTTTGTTTTTGAAAGTTTTGAAACTAGAATTTAAAATAAACAACATTGCTATGTCCAACTTCCCCCACATATCTAAATACCTCATCTCCCATTTTGCCCAACAACAGTTTGTAATTAATTCGCTACAATATTTACTTAATCTTTATCTTCCTCCTAAACACCTACTTATATCCCGTTTGGTATCTCCCCTGCCAGAATCGCACCTAGTTCTCGCGAGGCATTACTTAAGAACCTATTCGAACCGATTTATTTCCAACAAGCTATTTTCGGAAAGGTATCTCCCCGCAATTTTTCCTCCTGCAAATGTGAGAAATTACAACAAAAATTTGAAATTAATTCCCAAACTGATCTAGGAACGGAATGTGACGTGTCGTAGTAGAATTTTTACAACAATATTCTAATTTAAATGTTTTTGATAGTTTTAAATGGAGTTTAAAATAAACCACATTGCTATGACCAACTATCCCAGCATATCTACATACCTCATCTCCCATTTTTTCCAACAACAGTTTGTAATCAATTCCCAAACTGATCAAAAGCAATCTAAGCTTTAGGAATGGGGGTGACGTGGTGTAGTGCAATTCTTGTAACAATATTTTAAACTTCAATGTTTTTGAAAGTTTTGAAACTAGAGTTTAAAATAAACAGCATTGCTATATGAAACTTCCCCCACATATCTCCAAACATCATCTCCCATTTTGCCCAACAACAATTTGAAATTAATTCCCAAACTGATCAGAAGCAATCTAAACTTTAGGAACGGGGTGTGACGTGGTGTAGTACAATTCTTATAACAATATTTTAAACTTCAATGTTTGTGAAAGTTTTGAAACTAGAGTTTAAAATAAACAATATTGCTATGTCCAACTTCCCCCACATATCTCCAAACCTCATCTCCCATTTTGCCCAACAACAGTTTGTAATTAATTCGCTGCAATATTTACTTAATCTTTTTTTCCTCGTAAACACCTACTTATATCCCGTTTCGTATCTCCCCTGCCAGAATCGCACCTAGTTCTCGCGAGGCATTACTTAAGAACCTATTCGAACCGACGGCTAATTTCCAACAACCTATTTTCGGAAAGGTATCTCCCCGCAATTTTTTCCCCTGCAAATAAGAATAATTACTCAGTCGAAAAGAGCTCCCAGATTGTCGGGGCTGGGGGTCCTTATCTGCCGGAGGTAATGTTCTGTGAAGCGATTACCTTTATTTAAAGTAATATTCTTCTGCCTTAATAAATTTCAAACGGTAGAGTAAGTATGTTATCTGGGGTTCAAGAATAGTGCTGTGTGTGTTTCGAGCCGCCGACTGAGGGCGATGCTCTGGAGTTAAGGTTCTAACTGTCGTAAAACGCTGTCTTCATTTACTACTCATAAAAATGTTTCTGGAAGCATCGCTATGATTCTCGGATTGCACTTAAAAGAGTTGTTGATTGTCAAAGAAACTCGAAAAGATTTCTAGTATGATTTATGCTTCTTGATCATTTACTTTGTGGTTGGTTTTATGTTCTGTTTGTAATACGACAAGCAATTTTATTTTAAATTTTTTATTTTATATTTTTTATTTTAAATTTTTTATATTTTTATTTTTTTAAATAGCAGTTATTTACCTTTTAGTGCGTGGAGACCAACTTTTCAAGTATCAAAATACATTTTGCTCTGCATACATGTATTTAATTAATAGTAGCAGTTTGGTGTCCTTCTTTCCTTATTTTGATTTCAGTAGTTCATGTTTTCAAATTTTTGCGTTTCGGGATCCCATTACTGTTATTTCGTTCATTCTTAAGGGGAAGGCACTGGCCAAAGGTTAAAAATACCTGAAGGTAAAATAATAGAGGAAATAACATCTTAAAATAAGGATTCTTCATTTTTAACTAATAACCTTCTTTCGATCGCAAAAACTTTTACGATTGATGTTCATATGTGTACACAGTAGCAGCGATTAGGAGTCATAAGTAGGGGGGCAAAAAAATTGAAGACAATTAAAAAGTTTGGGATGTATGAGGGGTTAGATAGCAAAACTAAAATTTCTTTTCTACAAAATTGTAAGTTTGGGATGCTCTGAGAAAATTAGGACAGGGAATTAAAAGTTAACAGTTGAAAATTGACAAATAAAATGAAAATTTAATTTTTTCCGCAAAAAGTTAAGCTCCCCTCAATTCGCCGCCACAATGCGTATGCAAGGAAACAAAATAACTAAACAATGAATTGCATATTTGTAGATAAACATACAAAAGTCTGAAGATTTAATAATATGTTTTAAATAAACAAAATTAAATAATTTTGTTTGATAGTAATCGAAATTGAAAGAGAATTACGTGCTGTCAAATTTTTGCTACTCTAAAATTCTTTTAAGTGACCCTATATGGGATCTGATTCAGAAATTAAAAATATTTAGTTTAAGGACATTCTTTTTTTTAAGTCCCTTTTGTTTTAGATCCTATATTTTTGAACGCCTTATTAACAAGAGAAACCTTAAAGATAAAAAAAAAATCCGTTTTTAATGAGTAATTTCTTTAAAAATATTATTAAAAAGATAAGATTGTTCTTTTATAAGCATTTATTCACGAACGAGCTCAAATTAGGAATGAAATGCTCTGCAACCACCATAAGTAGGAAAAAAAGTAACTTCAAAGAGAGCATTTTTCAAATTTAGCAAAAAAAAAGTGACTACTTATTATTATAATAACATCACATAGCATTGAAACACAAATTATAGATCTATACTTGTGAACTAAGATAAGATACATTAAACAATGAATGCATAAACTCCCTCTCCTTACAAATTCAAAAGTTAATTAGTACTATTAGTATTAGTCAATTAGTACTATCATATGACAGATTTGATGAGTCAAATTCAAAGAATCTACATATAAATCAAAAAATGAGAATGTTCTTATTTTTGAATTTAAGAATTGAATTTTTGAATTTTAATATTTTATATTTATTTATTTATAAAGATTTTTGAAACTTGAAACTCCCTAAAGGCACTGTATAAATGAAAATGTTTCATTTTAAGTTTTGAGGATTATTATTTTTTAGAAGAGTTCCGATTGTTCTAAAAATTAACTTAAGAGAAAAGAATTTTTAACTCTCTTTTTGTAGTGGATATTTTTAAATCACTCATTTGCTTTGTCAAATTTCTTTGGATTAATTTTTGCTCAAAAGATGAACACATGACAATATATAAACACACATTATATGGAAATGAAAAAGAAAGTGAATCCTATTTTATTTTTTTAAACTTTCCATATTTTATGGAAATGATAAAAAAGACACATTTTCAGAACAAACACATTTTTCAGGAAAGAAGAACATGAATATTCAACTTTTGTGTATATTTTTGTAATATTTATAAGCTCTGCGGAAAAAATCTAAAGGTAAAATATTTGCAGATCGTTTTTTCATATGTGAAATTATTACATAAAAAAAAGTTAGTAGTAACATTTAGCGAAGTTAAATTCTAATACAAATAAAATTTCATGAAATTAGTTTATTAATCTCTTTGTCAAAAAGACCCGAGGCTTATGATATTGTATAACAGTTAAAAAAATGCATTAACCTTGCTTGAGTTGATGGTAAGTGTAGTTAACTAAGAGCAATCAAGAAAATGGTAATTATAGGAATTGTTACATATTAAACTTTGTTTTAAAGATACCAAGCCAATTTTTTATTAAAAATATTTGAAATTTATATAAAATATTTTCTTTTTTTTTATTTTTTAAATTTTGTTCATTGTTCTGCACTGTTTCATACTTCTCATGATTTCTGGGATACTTCTGCTTTATTTTTGCTTTATTCACTTCAATTTAATGACCAAATCAGCATTTCAGTTTCTTTTTCTGCATTTATGAAATTAAGGCCTACATGTTCAAACTATGCATGAAGGGGAAATTTTACAGATAAAAAAAAATCAAGCACACTAATGGCCTCCCATTATAAAGTTCAATGCAAAGGACTATGTTAAAACCACCATGCGAATAGCAGTTGGAAACCAACGGGCAAGCCTTAACTTTTCGCCTATCATATCAAAATACTTTAAAATGTTTACTTCCAATAGTGGCAAGGTGTCAGCTTCTTAGACGGAGGGCTCCAGGTTTGAAACCCGATTTCACTGAAGATCCGTCGTGCATTGGGGTGTAGCACGTTAAATCATACGTAGTGGGTCAATCGTTCTCCCAATGAAGTTTGCGGAAGTTTAGAGAGGGAGTGCCAGCTCAGGTGTCGCCCTTGTCATCTAACCGCGGTTCTAAATTACGAGATCCGTCCCAAAATAGCCCTCGTGTAGCTTGAAAACGGGACATTAATATAACTAAATCCAATTGAGGAATCAATGGGCAAACCTTGACTTTTCTCCTACCATGTCAAACTACTTTAAAATGTTTACTTCCAATACAGGTCTTAATTAGCTGTGCCTAAATTAACTGCAAACTTTCTTTAAGCATTAAAGAGAAAAATGTTTCAGAAGAATTGTATGAAAATTCTATATTTAAATTTTATAAACAATTTTTAGCCCTCTGATGGTGGCATGTTAGACAATAATTTAACTGAAATTTTCTCTAATTTTTAAAATCATGACTTCTTTACAGTCAAAAACGGTTATCCAATCCCATTTTAATTACAAAGAATATTTAGCGATTCCAAATATATTTATTCATTGGAAGAATAAAAAATATAAATAATGAGACGAAGAAAGAAAATTCATTTATGACATCTACTTAGAAAATTTTGAGGAAATGGATCAAGACATAGAGAACTTTTTGTTTTAGTTTTGTTTTTTATTTATATTTACTTACGTGTGCTGTTGTTATTCTGGCAGAAGCTCACGATTTACAAACTGTTGAAACCTCATTTTAGGTCACGACCTATAGTTTAAGAACCCTTGATTAAATTTTCATGTATTCTTTCTTCCTGTCATTACACCGCCAAGTTTACTTGTGGTAGGAAGTCTCTCTTAGCTTACTTGAAGGAAAAATAGAATATGAAGCCCAAATAGAATGAGATATTTAAATAATGAAAAAATTGTCGAAACTACCATTTCAATTTATTAATCAGTTTGAAAAGAAATTTTAAAATTGAAATACACTTCTAAGGTGAAACTATATCTATAATGACCTGCAGAGTCGTTCATCGTTCTGTTCAGGTAAATTTTAATGTAGATATTTCAGAAATTTACGGTGGCAGATGTATTGTCAACCCTCTGTTATCTTACCACCCAGTTTCAATAGTTTCCTTTATTGATGTGCATAATCATCCATATAGCAATTAGCTCTTTCAAACATTCATGTTGTATTATAAAAGAGCATTTTTTTTTACAAATAATAAATCACGGATCTTTGCCATATGCTATAATATGACACAAAAAAAAGCGAAAACATTTTGCGGCATTTACCTATGCTTTCTTAAAATTTTAGGAGATTAACTTCGAAATAATTGTTTTAGTCAGGATGAACTATTAAAATTTATATTTTATTAATCTAATTTATTAAATAGGTTGTTGAAAATTTATCTGTAGTACAATTTACAATGTTGATAAGTCACCTTATATGAAAAATAACAAGATTTGATATTATACATTATGTCTGACATCTTCCAAATATTCAGTAAAAAAACGAATATTAAAATGTTGTTCTAAAATGTAAACATTTCATTGCTACAGAATTAATCTCAAATATATGAATTTTTCGGAAAAAAGTAAATAAAAAACCTTTAGATTATATTTCATGTAATTCATACACATTTATTTTGAAATATGATCATATCAAAATCGATGTTCAGAGTATTTCATATGAGAAACCGAAACAAAGGAGAAAATCGCTTTAAAAGTAATTCCAATTTGTGCGAGGAAACCAAATTTTAAGAACTCTCAGATATAACCTTTTTTTATGATTACATAAGTCATTTCGATAATTTCAAATGTAACGAAATCTGTTAAAAACATTTTCACATATTAAACAATTATAAAAATTTCAAAATAACATGAAAATAATTTCCGAGTATCAAAATTGCATCAGAAAATTCAAAAACAACTCAAATTATTTCAGATACTTCATATTCCCTTCATTTATTGGAGAGGAGAATTCTTGTATGTATCCTGTATACGAATTATTCTGTATACGAATGATAATTCTTGCGTGTATTCTTGAAATATTTTTAACAATTAAAGGTATCACGTTTTCTAACAGTGAGTTGACAACACCCTCAATGTATTTGAAGGATTAAGCAATGCATCAAAATATTCTTGTTTACTTTTCATTGGCATTCTGTCATCATTTAGTTATTACTGGGTAAAATATGCGCAAAAACAAATAAACTTCAACAAGATAAGGTGTAAAAGTAATCGAACTACTCAGAAAATCGATGAAAAAGTTATATTGTCTATATAAGTGCCAGCTACCTAACTATTAAGAAGCATAAAAAGCACATAATATAACCTAAACATCTCTCCTAAACTCTCTCCTACCTAACATCTCGTAAAATTTTTGAACTGCTGGAAACTTATTTCATAGAATCTGATTTAATTAGATGCTATACGTTAAAATCATCATATTTTTACATGTATTCCCAATGTATTATTTAAATATGGATCGTGGGGGTTATCAGTTATTTTTATTCTGAATGGAGGAAGTAGTTTATAGTAAACAAATGGAAAATAACAGTCTGTGATTGTTAGTGTATATACTATAACAATATATATTAAACTTCGCAAATTATATTGCATTAAATTTATATTACTTTGCATGATAAAGATAATAATCAGTTAGCGCATCTTACAATTTTGTTTATTATTCCATTTGAAAGAATAATTATGAAACACTTTCCCGTGTTAATTAAGAAGATTTAAAGCTACTTAAATTTGACTATCAAATCGATTTGACTATCCAAGAAATGTTCTAATGCGTTTCTCAAAATAATTTATATCTTTTTAATGCAAAAAAATTTTCATTCTATTTTTTTTATAAATAATGCCATGACGTTACAAATATCACATTAATGTTACAAATATTACCAAATGTTTTTTAAAATGCCTATCAAATTTCTAACTGCTGATTTTACAATTAAAAAAATACTCTCTTTGGAATTTGAAGCATAAATTTTCAATGAGTTTAGAAAGCATTATTAAGAAATTTTTAGAATCACGAGGAAGAAAAATTTCGCAGATAACCATGTTTTGAAGAAATTTAACTATATAAAACTAAATTCATGCTTAAAATTGAATGCATTATCTTGATTTCGTTCCATGTTTTAAATTAAAAATTGTAAGTTTAATAAATATTTTATTCATTTTTTAGGAAAAGCGATGATTAATTAGGTAAAAATTTAGACATGCATGGAAAAAGATTGAATCACAATTGTAAACTATTTCAATGGGGTCAAAATGGGAATCACACTTTTAGCACTAAAAAATTAATTATAAGTTTTTTATGGCATTTTACTTTTAACTAAATGCAAAAAAGAGCACTATATTATATGTGTTTGTTTACTTTCTGCAACAGTAATTATCTAAAGCAATTGTGTTTCCTGAAAGAGCAACATTTGTTTCTCTGAATATTTTGTGTAAAAAATTAATATTAAGTTTGATTTTAAGATTATAGCTGCATTAAAGCGCAAACATTCTGCTTATTGTAATGGGTAATGGGATGAAATTGTTGCTATTTCGTAATTTATTTTTATAAAGTAACAAAATCAACAACAAGCAAACATTTTAAAAGTTCAGAGGTGACGAGTTAGTAATGTATAGGATCGAAATCACAAAATGATTCGAGTTTGATTTCTAGACTATTATGATTAAAAATATAAAACCATTAACATAGTAGTGATAAAAACCAGTATCAGAAAAACATACTTTTTGCAGAAACATAAATTCAAAAATACTATTTTTTTAGGTTGATAAGAATAGTTTCACCATTTATAGTATTAGTTAATGTAATTAAATTAATACGATAAGTGGTAAGATAATAATATTACAATTCAAAAATTTCAACTAGAGCGAGAGTTATGAGCTTTTTTGTAGCTAATATAATAATTACATGATTAATATTTCACAGAACGCACTCAAAATTAAACAAAACGTATATTCATCAGAACAAAGATTTTACTCAGTACTCTGCTATTTAAAATTAACATAAGTTTTTCAAATTAATTGTTTGTTTAGTCGCATGTAAAATTAAAATGTATTTTCTGAATGGTAGGTTGTAAATTTCATCTTAATTATTGAAAAACAATTCATAGAGCTTTATACATTTTTGACACTGATTATTATTTTATTTATTTATAGTGAGAGTTTCTATTACTGGATAGATTTCACATTGGTAGCAAATAAATGTCCTTTGATGCGTTATGCGCATGATACATTTATAAACCGTAAAAAATGCTAAACTAAGATTTATACGTTAAAATTCTTAGCCCCTATTTTTTTACATTAAGTTGATGAACGCATTCAAGACGCAATATGAAGCCAACAGATTCTCTTCTGTTCAAAGTGCAGACTTTGTATTTTATTTGTTTTAAAAAGTTAGAGTTTTGACATTTTGTTACATTACTGTAAAAAGATACATTGTATAGAACACACGGAAGTGAAAATCGCAGTTTGAATTCCCAATAACAAACGATTTATCTTTTATCATAAAAGAAAAACACGTTTAATCTCTAATCACTGATTAAAATAAATCGTGATTTGTAAGCTTTCATCAAATGCTAATATTCCTACATACTGTGAATCCTAATGAATCATGAATGGCAATTACATGTCGAATAATAATTAATAAATCTGTCTTACCTATCTTTGGCTTCAGCTGCTCTGTCTCTCTGCCTTCTGTTTTTGAACCAGTTGCTCACTTGTGTCGTGGTCAGCCCGGTGCCCTCGGCAAGTTCTCTTTTCTCCCGAGGCGATGGATACGGATTGTGAGCATACCACTCCCGCAAGATGTTCCTGGATTTCTCTTTGAAGCAGTAGCTGGTCTCCTCCCCATCCCATATAGTCCTGGGGAGTGGGAATTTTCTCCTGATCCTGTATTTGCCCACGGCCCCCAGCGGCCTGCCTCTTAGTCTCTCGGCCTCTATGTAGTGGGCCTTCAGCCACAAGGCCTGGAGTTTGGGATGGGATGCTGGCGAGAAGTTGTGACTTTCCAGAATCCTGTACAGTTCTTTGAAGTTTCCTCTGTGAAAGGCCACCAGCGATTTTGCCTTCAATACGCTTTCGTTCTTCTGTAGGTGTTCACAGGCTGGAAGTGACCAGAGGAACCGACCCAGTCTTTCAATGTTGCCGGACTGTTGCAGGACCTCGCAGACGCATGCCACTTGCTCCTGCGTGAATCCAAAAGAAGGCAGCATCGTGCTTGGACTCGCAGGATTCATTGATGTCGTGCAGGGGGTCGGCGTGGGGATCATCCCCGTGGCCATGGTGGGCAGCTGAGCCGCTGCCAGGGCCGCAGACTCGGCCATGTGACTGACAATCATCAGGTCGGATGCTTTGTTATCACCACAAGTGTCCACTAGATGACCAGTGCTGGTCGGGAGTCCTGCACCAGGAGCGAGAGATGAAGGGTGGTGGTGGCAGTAATTGACCCTGTCCCAGTCCCGATCCTGCAACGAGCAGACTGGATGCAATAAGAAGCGGGAAGCCAGTTTGAAATCGATGGCTGATCAAAATTCCTTATTTTGGATGTTTTGGATATCGGCCATGCCTTGTTCCTCTCCTGGACATCATAATGAAAACTTATCTTCAAATAACAGATTTCAAGTTCAATTGGCTAATAATGACGCCATGCTTATAAATATTATGGAAGAATAATTTACCATGACGATTCTAATAAATAATTACTATTACGCCATGAAGGGTCTTTGATTTTTCTCGATAGTCTTTAAATTTTCTTAGTCCATAATTCAAAGTCAAATCTCTTGAGTGGCACTAAAAGTTTTATGTTTCATCCTTCAGGGTTAAATAAACTACTCGAAATCAAGTAAGTTCAGTAATTTAAATTGTTATGCGATGAAAGGATGATTATTAATTACTTCATCAACTTCTAATGAGTTTCATTTAGGCGCATCAGCTACTGCACGTACTAAACAAAAACTTTGTGGCAATTAATCATTCACTAACTTCTACACATTCTTTACGAAAAGCGTCGTCTCTTTCCTCTAAAAAACCAGTCCGCTGAAGCTGCTGAGTAAAGTTGCTTGACCAGACAACCGTCGTCTGCGGCAATTGCCGTTAAAATCTTGTCGCGAAAAGGCAGCGTAAAGATCTTTCCTTTCCTCCTCGCGGAGAGAGCTTCTGTGAAAGTCGCTGTGGTTGAAGTCTACAAGCAGCTGATTCAAATTGATGTTATCGTTTACCATCAGCGCTTCAGTTTTGTTATAGGAAGAGATTTTCTGGCTGTTTATTGGCTGACGGTAGCGATGGCTGACTGGGGCGTTGCCATGACGACGCTGCCAATCAAAGTAGCCAGAAGCTCCGCCTACCGGGATCAGACAGCGCGTTGCTTGGATTGTTAACCGCAAGATGCGGTTTCTGTTTACTTTTTTTTTTCACTCGGTGCTTTTTCCAAGAGGAGGGTAATGTAGGATCCGGTGTAAGGAAATATTTATTTAATCATTCTATTCTTTAGTTTTACACTCAATACTGAAGGTTAAAGATCTCAAGAAATACAGAACAGCTTTTTTTCCCTGTTTTTTTCCCCTTTCATTCTCGTAGCACACAATGCTTCAGACTTTCGTTGGCCCTGCAGGATTTTATTGAGTAAAAATAGATATCCTTTATTAAAAACCTATTTTCTGTTTCTAAATTAAGAATTTAAATGGCAAAATCCTTTGTAGATTGGATATAATTTTTTTATGATATTAAATCTGCTGCGCTTTCTAATCATATTATATAAATGCGAGAGAGGAAATTTTTTTAGAGTTTCATGTATTATTCAAATTCCATTTTAAAATGCAGTTTCACTCAAAATTTGTCAACTATTCAATGCTGGACTTTGAGGAACTTTATATCATGCGAAAGGCACTTTAACGCAAGAATTATTTAAAAAATATATTAGCAATAAGGAAAGAAAAAAAAACTATAGACTTAGGCTATTTTAACTACAGACTTAGCATATTTTTTTCTAACAATTAATAATACTCTATTAAAGATTCGTCTAATATTAAATTCCATATTTGAATAAACTTTTATTTTTATGTATATTATTTACTCGTGCTTACGAAACCGTGTAATCAAACCAAATCCGATTTTACTGGTAAATACCAGGGGTGTCGCGAGAGGAGGGACCGGGAGGAAAGTGCTCCTTGTCGGGGATGCTGTGCTCTTCCCCCCCCTCCCCCTGTCGGGGAAACTTTTGGTACCCCGTCGGAGAAAATTTTTGAGCGGGGTACTCAACTAGTTGATAAATAAAGATCATGGGAAAATTTGAGACCAATTTTATTACATTCGTCCCATCGTACAGCAGGTCATCCTGTCGGGAAGTCTGTGCCACCCCCCATCGGGCAAACTCTGACGCTACTCCTGGTGAAAACAAGTGTCTTTTCTGTTGAGACTTATAATTTTTTTCAGTTTCCCAAAAATGAAAGAAAAGTAATCTTTGAAATTCGGCAGTTTGCATAGAAAGATAATATTTGAAAAACGTCCTCGTGGAAGATAAATTTATCTGTGGAGAGTGAAGTGCATCCTCCATGTGTATAAATAATGGAGGAATAGAAAATTATAATCTATTCAATTTCCATATTTATTTTTTTATTTTTATTGTCTTCAGTTATCACTTTTAGGCCGTATCTGTTACAGCTAGCATCCTCTTCAGTGTTTTGTAATTCTAGCTTTTCTAGCTATGTAAATTAATCGCGTTTCGAAAATTTTGAAATTGCCTTTTTTTAAAGCCTACAGTAAGGGATAATTTTTTTTACTTTGATTGTTTTGTTTATTTAACTAATTTTATTATTTTCTTTTTATTTTAAATTTTCATATTTTCTTTTTATAGTTATATATTAGAAGTATTATGATAGAGTGATAAGAATATTCTCTTCTTGTAAATGAATCACTTAATGATAAGAATTATTCTATTCTTATATTTTTTAATTTCTCGTCTTTCACCTATTCTTCTAACTCTTACTGCTATGAAATTATGTTATCCAAGTTAATGATGGTAGAGGACATTTCGATAAAATTACTCAGAATAAAGTGGAAGACATACAATGGCAGACATAAGAAGCATGGAAGAAATAACGCAAACAAAAGTGAATAAAAAATTAAATCATATTAAACAAGTTCTTTTCATAAGATCGTGAATTTATTGATAACATCTTATAAAAATACTACAAGAGATTCCGAATAATTTTTCTAAAAGTTTCTTCTCGAAAAAAGTTTAAATTCCTTTGGTGGATTGATAAAATCTATCTATGTCTCAAAATTCTTTCGAGTTATATCTCTTCAAACTCCTAAAAAATAAACGATTTACAAAACTTTGACTGATGGTCTTGGTTTAGAAGGTGTTATCTATTTAAAGCTTCATCGAATATAGCTATTAACAATTAATCAATCACAAGAAAATGTAAATACTGCACTAACGTTGGTGTAAAGTCAAACAGCCTGGAAATACTTGATCATCAGTGAACTGCATACCATGAAACAGTTATTTAAATATGCATCTAAGTGTTAAGTGTTTACTGTCTGTATTAAAATTAAGTTGCGCTTCAGCAAAACCATGAAAGAACGTATGAATCACTACAAAAGATTTCTTATTCAGTTGATTTGCAGATAAAATGAGAAATATTACCAATGTAATATACGGAATGGAAAAATAGGATTATAAAACCTGCTGTTTCAATTGGTTTAAAAAATGATTAGTTCTCTTTTTTTTTAAAAGCAAAAAGATTTTATCTAAAGTGATAATTTTTCACTCACTAAGATTTTTAGCATAGCGTGATATTTCTTATTTAATTTGAAGGAAAAAAAAATGGGGGAAAAGAATAAAGGAAGAGACAGAACTCCCATACTACTTTTATTGTGCAAATAAAACATTATAATTTACGTTATGCTTTAATTTTTTTTTTCAATATGTTTTGTTTCTGGCATGGTAAAATCGTCTCACGTGCCATAAAATAAAGCTAACAATCCTGATTAGTTATCATTTTTTATTCTAAGATCTAAACAGTTTCTCTAGTATGTTCACATCTTGAATATTCCAGTGCAGTCCACTTGGGACGCATCAAGCATCTGAAAAATATAACTATATGTGCAACCATCGCCCGCAAAATGTCGATAGATTTTTATGCACAAATCGGTGTGTGTGCAGTTAGCATAACACCTCACTGTACCTTACCTTACTGCTGTGGCTTCCCATCCTTTCTCCTTCAAGATGAACAACGAATTCCAAAATTAAATTGGCAGTGCAGGAAGTGTTTCTGCAACCGAGAAAAATATGAGCTTCGTTTTACGTTCGACTCCATTTAGATTACTTGTTAGTTAGATTAACGTAATTTTGAAATACGGAGCGCAATTGGGCTTAAGTTTAGTTTAGTTATATTAACGTCCAGTTTTGGAAGCAGCACAAGGGCTATTTTGAGAGGACTCGTAATTTTAAACTCTCTTAGAGATAAGACGACATTTGAGTCGGCATCCTCTCTCAACTTCCGCACCACATTAGCCGGAGGACGCTGTCACACATTCCATGTTTATCTGCAACAGGCCCCATAAACGGTGGATCTTCAGTGGAATCGTATTTCGAACCCAAAACCCGAAGCCCAGACCTTACCAGTAGGTCACGTCCGGACTGGGCATGTGGGATTAAACCTCGTAATTTTAAACTGCATAGTCAGGAGGACAATCTAAGCTCATTATCCGTCTCCATATTTCCATGACCACATCAGAGGAGACTTATACTACTGAAGATTTATATGACCAGTCTCGTATTCACGGCAAATTTTCCATGGAACCGAATCTGGAAGCAGCGATTCTCGAGTCTCTGAAACTATCAACTCTATACTCTACTAGCAAAATTCAATTACGAAGAATAACATTTCATTGGAATTTAGAACGACTAGATTTTATAGAAGATGAGAACACATAATCTTGAAGAGTTAATTTAAATGTAAAACTTTCTTGTCTCAGAAATATATTCACTGAGGGAGAAATGAGTTTCTTACAATCAAAAGTAGTAAGACAAAATTGTATGAAACGAAATATGAATTTCGAATTCATATCTTTTAGTAACAAACTACTTCCTTTTGTTTTTTACGAAAGATCTGCATTTCAATTCTTATCAGCCTACATCGTGCGGCCTTCGTTTTTTAAATTTGATAAGATGTTTAAGAAAATGTTTCTATTGTTTTGATCAAGGAAGGAAAAAGTTCAAAGTCGTTTTTCAAACTTGTTTGCGCAATCAATAAAGAATACTTGATATCAGGAAAAAAGATCTTCGCAGTGATTAACTGAAAGATATGCGACGAACAATGCATAGCAATTCCACGTAACATCTTTTCTCTTAATGGATAGTTGTTTGTATCAAAAAACGTAAAGGAATTTTTTAATAAATATATTATTTCAACGCTTTCTTAATTTGACTTCTTCAATGTATTGCCCGCCAATGAATTAATTAATTTTCACGATATTTATTTTATTCTATATTCTAGCAGACTGTTAATTAATTAATTTATAAAATAATTATAACTTATTTTGTTATTTTTTCAAATGAAAGAAGATACCTTTTTGATTACTGTGTTTCGGAATAATTTTTTTCCTTGAAAACTAGATACTAAAGGGTATATATTTTTTTTAAAAAATAGCATTCTATAAAATATTATATCTTTATTGTCCATTTTAATGACTTTTGTGAATTTTATTCGATAGTATTTCTGAAACGTACAAAGTATTAAATATTGTTTTCTAAAATATGGAATATAAATTTTAATAGTAATGAAAAACAAGTCAAAACTATATAAATTTTTTCCCTATTTGCAACAATTGTCAATGGACTGTCTAGTTTGATTGTAAGATCTTGTGTTCGAAACCCGATTCTACTAAAGATCCCCATGTTCACCGTCCTGGATGCAAATCTGTCGTGGCACAGCGTTCTACCGTTGATATGGTTGAAATTCAGAGAGGAGATACACTCTAGTGTTATGATAGTCATCTGACCGCAACTCAAGATTACGGGTCCATGCCAATAAATCTCATGTAGTTTCAAATTGGAATGTTTAAGTATGCTTCTTGGCTGAACAGTTTGTTACCAACTGACAACACTGGGCTACAGAAAAATTTCTTTGATAAAATTTAAATATTAAACACAGATGAATTTATATTAACTATGTAATATTTCTCAACGTTATGGTGATGGTATTCTCAGCGCGTTCAGACAAAGCCTCAAGTGAAAACATCAATTGATTTTATTTTTTTTTATCAGTACTTAGGCTGACATCTAAATGTAAAATGACTAATAAAAAATAACAGGATGTATCCTATTGGCAAGAACAAGTATCAGAGCTTCAGTCTTATCTCAATATATTAGAAGAAAATTGGGTATGTTGCTTAAAAGCAACATTCATTTAAGGTTAAATAATTACTGGCAAATCTAATCTTTGGCTCTTTTATAATATTCATTTAATTCGAAAAAAAATGTATATGATCAACCTTGAACACGATTCGCTATTTATGTACAAACAGTTGACAGTAGGATGGTAAGATCACTATTTTTTTTATATTCGATCTTAAAGTATTTGACCTTGTCTACGTGAATATCAATTTAGAGGTTACTTAATAGCATCTGGAATCAGTTGCGTTCCTTGAAATTGCCGCTTCAAATTTCAAACCTTCTGAAAATTTTGGAAATATTTCGTATCGAAATACAGTAGAACCCCGGTTAATCGAACTATAGGGCAGGAATGTTTCAGATAACGATTTTTTCGGTTAAACCACAAACATCTATTGCTAGTTTGTATCTATAAGTAATTATAGTATGCAATTCTGAAATGTTTTGAGAGGAAAATGAATTCAAAACTCTTTCTGGCTAACCCTCAGATTCGCACCTGGGCGAGTTCGGGCGCAATACTTCTGATAGGCAGATGTAAACAATATCATAATTAATATTGTAAATACCCATTAATTTTAATTTTAGCATTCTAAGATTGTTGATGACTCTGGGAGACCTTAAAGAAAAGGCGAGGGTATCGTTGGAAAAAGTCTCACCTTGATTATCTACGGCAGTAGCAGTAGCTTTTTCGGATATATCGATTAGTAGGCATTTGATAACCGTTTCTGTAAACCCGCTTTCGGTTACGATACTCGTTAACTACTACTCGTTTTACAGTATTCGTTATTTATGTTGATTCTATTGATTATTTTACCAGATCAGAAGCTGAAAATTATAACATGCAAAGATGTAGTTAAAAAAATGTATTATGTACTGGCTCAAGTTTTAATTCATTGATTGAACATCAGTTCATCAAGCCCCATATTATATGTTTGAACGCACATAATTGACCAGAACTTTAGATGGTACATATGACATTTTTCTAGGGAATAAATTAAATATACACTAAATAATAAGGATACAATTAGTTGTCAACATATAAAAATTCAGAGGGTCAATATACATAAAGAACTGATTACCTCTCTATTTTTATTTGTTTGGTTGAATAAAGAGAGTGGCGTAGCAACGGGTGGAGGGTATGAATCCTCCGGTGCCAGCCTTAGGGAACGTCATGAAAGTACAACTTTAGTGCATTTTTGTAAACTTTAAAGCCAAATATGATGAAAGGATAAAAAAATAATACTGATGCGCTCGCCATTTTTGCTGTCTTAACATTGACGACTGGGAAGAAAATCAATATTCCTCTGGCGCCATCTTTATCCGCCTTAACAGGCAAAAAAACATTGGCAAAGGCATTTTCGATGGCGCAGATGAATGGTGGCAAAGCGAGGGGAAGTAAATGCATCAGGGCACAGTGACTATATCAAGACATGTACAATATTTTAGTAAATATATTTCTGCGTATTATGTTGATGTGCAAGTAGATAACAGCGAGGTTGGGGGGGGGGGATTAAAAATAAAGACTGTGCCCCTGGGGGCAGCGCGTTTATTTTCGATACGCCACTGGTCACTTTTGACCACTCATAATAAGTAGTGTCTTATAAGTTTTTTTATCCTTTAATGTTTTAATTATTTGTTTTAATATTCCAGTGTTTTAATATTTTTAATGTTTTCATATTTTAAGGTTTTTATTTTTAATGGTATTGGTGTCCTTTATTGTGTGTACCCTGTGTTCTTATATGCTTCAGTAGAATGTTTTTATAATTTTCTAGGTGGGTTGTAACTTTCATGTAAATTCTATATTAGAGTGTTTGAAGTTCTATCACCTCACCTTGTTAGGTTCTCAAGGAAGGTTATTTTGATTACTCTTTTATTTTTAAATAAGTTCTCCTCACACTGGGTGTGTCGAGCCTTTGTAGCCACCATTCGAGCCAACGTCTACCACCCAGCTCTGTTTTGATCTCTACCACTGTTCGGGGCATAGTTTGTAAAATTTGTAATTCCTCCAACAGCTTATTTTCAACCCTACACCCTTTAGAGTAGGCCGGGTCCCTGTGAGTCTTAAACAAATAAATAAGTAGTATCCTAATGTGGAAGTATAGTAAAAAATAGAGGGGAGTACAATCCAAGGGACAGTATGCGATTTTTTAATATGGTGTCGTCCCCTGGGAACATCCTACGAATTCAGAGGGTCAATATGCGTAAAAGGCTGACTACCTCTCTATTTGTTTACCACTCTTGCCGCCCTGCAAAAGGGTGTTCTGGGAATGTTTATTCATGCTTCAGCGGCACATCCAACTTCCATTTGTTCACTCACGAATGTCACGCGGGAAGGTGTGTGGTCAGTTAACTTTGCGTGATGGACAGTGATTGCCTCGGCGCAGAGATTTCGGATTAAGAAAATATTTTGCGGACTATTTGGAGCAGGAAGCAAATGATCGCGAATGCTAGATAGCTGCAATTGCTCGAATTGTTAGACCGTATCACAAAATGTAACTCCTTTCCCAAAACTTGCATTGCAAGCATTTGTTTTAGATCGAGTGGCGATAAGGCACTTGTGAGCAGTTAAAGTAAAATCGATAAGAGGAGAAGTGTTAAATGGCAAAAATAAGTTTTAAATTCGTGCTACTGGAAATGATTTTGCCTTTTCTTTGTACTGATTTTAAATATTTGTTTTGTGATTTTTTTTTCCTTTGTATCAAAGGGTGTTGAGCGAAAATATATGCGCCAAAGAATATAATCGCTGTAAAATGTTTCCGTGAGTTGAATAGGTAATAATTCTTTATAATATACATCTGAATTTTTTTTTCTAACATGGGGGCATGGTGTTAAGATTCGGGCGTTAAACAAAACGAGTGGGTGCGAAGTATATACTATGTTTTATTAGGTAGGTTAACTTGAATTAATTGGATTTTTTTAAAAATTGCGCTTTTCCATTACACTCAGACGGAATAAAAATGATAATGCATTAAAATTTGTAAGTGTAAAAGATGGTTTAAAATTCATTATTTAATTAGTATATAGGTTAATTTATTTGTTTAATTTGCTAGAGATTTTGTATGCATCATGCGACAACATAAGACCAGGAAAAGAAAAAGCAAATGATCTTGCGCATGTTGAATTAGCACTGTCGGTCGTATCATATCAGGCCGTTCTTTAACGATGTGAAAATTCTTTGTAAAACGAAGATTCAGTGCAAAGAAACAGTTAACATGAAGGTTAATGTGAGTTTCATTCTTTTTTTGCTCCCTATTTATTTTAAATATCAGATGATTACTTTACAACCAGTGGCGGATTTTGAGAGTATGAGTACACAGGCGCAAAAATTTTGAGGCCCTAACTCTACCCAAACCGTAACTTAACTCTCGGCTTAGCAATGCTACGTACCTCGAATAGATTTTGAGCCCCCCCCCCCCAAGATCTTGAGGCACGAGGCGAGCCCCTCTAACACCTGTGCGGAAAACCGCCACTGTTTGCAATGATGGCTTAATGTAACTTCTGTGTCATGGTAATCTCCTTATATTTGATTAGGTAAAACTTTCACATTTAAGTAAATGTACAAGTTTTTATTAAATATTTAGCATTTTAATAGAATCATTATAGAAGCATTACTTGCATTAATAGAAGCTATTAATTAGCATTAATAGAAACTATTAATTAGCATTAATAGAACAAGCCTTTCAAAATTTTCAAAATATTTTTAAAGAATTTTTTTAAATAAATATATTTAACTGATTTTCTTTGATTTTGCCATAAGTTTATACCTCAAATATCTATTTTCCAACACTATCGATCTCAAGTTTGCTCCCGCAAAACAATTTTGTGTCCACAAAAGTGGAGTCGTCCATTTTTTGAAAAGAATGCATCCAAGAGTCTTTACCACACTCCTGCTATAGGCAGAAGGTGCGAACTATCAGCCCGACGAGAATCACACACTTAGGAATTTATTTTCAAAAATCATTGTTACAGACTGGTGCGCGTAGGGATCTGTAAATTTAACAATACAAACTCAAAAACCAAAATGAAAATAAGCTCATTATCTAGAAATTTACAAATTTAAAATAATTTTTTTAACATTAAAATGACAAAAAAGCACTCTATCATTAAATGTTTCAATTATCCAGGGACATTTCTAAAGGATTTTTCATTTGAACATGCCGAGTATTATTAGCTTCAAAATTCCAATACCTGAAATCTGTCATGAAACATTTTGACACGGAGATGTATAAAAAGCGGACACAAATAATAAGAATGAAAAGACATTCAAAACTAAGACTAATATATTTGGTCATGAACTTAAAGGATTATTTTTATGATATGCTTACAACGCGCATAAACAACAGGCGTAATCATTAATTCTCAAAGTTAGGAAAATAGTTTCATTTCCGTTAAAATCTTTCCCTCTAAAAACTGACGCCAAAGGAAATAGCAAGTCAGTATCAGTCTTCCTCACATTACACCAAACTACTTTCCATAATCAGATCGCGATAACACCCTGCACTCCCACAACAATCCCTCCAGCGAAGAACTAACTCCTCACATCGTGTAGGTGACGACATCTTCCAATCATCAGTTGACCCTAGAAGCTCCAAATGATGCTCCAGAGAGATGAGATAGAACCAGAAAAGAGAACAGCCATCAACCCACCGACACCGACGCGGGGGTGGCAAAAACTGAGAGGGGGTTTCACTGACTTCCTTTGCGACCCTCCCCTTGTATTAGACGTATAGTGTAACCCAGAGGTTATTGTTAGTCCAAGGGGAGAAATTTGAAACCATCACAGCTGGGGTACTCCCCCCCTCCCCACTAGCAAGTGGTATAGGTTGTCTTCGGTCCTTTCCCTGTACGGTGTGTTTTTCTTGGTGCTTTTTGAAAGGCGCACATTTCTCAACATTAAAAGCGGTTTCCCTTGCTGTTTTACGTAAGTACATAGTGGAGGAGTCGTATTTTAATTTTTTATTCTTTCTTTCGTAAAGAATGGAGAGAACTGTGAAGTGCTGCTGGTGAGGACTAGGAGAAATGGTGCAGTAGCTC
>BGPR01000631.1:117187-131431 GCA_013235015.1 Araneus ventricosus
CCGGGCCCTGAAATAAAGTTGAGTCGCTTTTCAGAAATGCAATAAATATAGATTAGAAATAATCACGATTTCTTTTTTCAGTGATTTCCTAAGTAGTGAAAGGAGGTAAAAAAATAACGCTCGCACCTTTAACTTTCTTTTATTTAATACTAAAAGACAAAAAAATACGAATGAAGTTAATGAGTTATTTAAGTAGAGGAAAAGATTTGATTTCTAAAAATGTTAATTTAAGCAATAGAATGGTTTCTAAAAGTTAATACAAAATAATTTATTTTACTAATAATAATTAAAAATGAACATAAGAGTATGATGATCCGCTATGAAGAAAATCAATGACTATCAAGAAATGTGTGCATTTTAAACAACCTAAATTTTTTTTCGATTCTTGAACAAGGTTCGCGGTTTATTTTTTCCGTCTCTAATTTTCTACGAAGCATTCAAAATTTATATAAACAAATAATCTTTTGTATCTAGTTGAATTGGCCAATTTCACTGTATGTCGTGTTAGTTTTCCTTCCCTAGTCAAATATTAAAAAACCCCGATTCAAATTGCGATTAAGATTCACGTGATTTTTACGCTAATTTTTGTACCAACAACAGGCCTCCTTCCACCCCCATTCCCAGATGCCTCGATTGCATCACAATATGTTGGTGCATGGATTCAGCCATTCGATGGAAAACTGAAAGGGCGCAGCAACACCTTATCAGAAGACAGGATCTTAGTCTGAACTAACATCTGTTACAGAGAAAGCAGCTATGTACAAATCCGTACATTTTTTTCTCGTACCTTCTACACTGCGAGGATGGGAGTTACCATTTACTCACTCTCTGTAGGAAGATTAGCCCTCGGATTTGTAGATCAAATCAGAGTCGGGTGAGGGTTTCTTTCAAATTGTTGTCGATGGTTTGCCTTTGTACTTGTTGGTGTATGTCCTTTGTCGGATGAGGGCAGGACCCAAGTTTCCTCTGGCTGAATCCCTCCTCATGGGAGCAAAGTGACGAAAAATTATTGCATGTTTTCGAATATGGATGGGCTTTATTCATTGCAAAAATATTGATAGAAGAGGTTCGGAGGGTTTTTTTTTTAATCACATGAAATCTTTCCCTTCGTTAGTCATATAGATTTATTTATTGCATGTTTTCGAATATGAATAAAAGAAAAGTCGATGGATGTTTCTTGAATAATCAACCTTCCTTACATCAGTCATATAAGTTTTATTTATTGCAAATTTTCGAATATGGATAGAAGATAGGTTGGTTAGTGTTTTTTGAATCATGAAAACTTTCCTTTCGTTAGTCATATAGATTTCATTTATTGCATGTTTTCGAATATGGATAAAAGATAGGTTCGATGGGTGTTTCTTGAATAATCAACATTCCTTTCACCAGACATAAAAGTTTTATTTATTACAATTTTTCGAATATGGATAGAAGATAGGTAGGTGGGTGTTTTTTGTATCATCAAATTTTTTCTTTCGTTAGTCATATATATTTTATTTTTAGACCTTTTACTGATGAAAATTAGCTCTAAATTGTGCAGTGAATCATAATTGTATCTAAAATTAATTAACAAAATGATTTTCTATATTTTTAATTTAAAGAGAAATATGGAATATCCATTAACGATTTTTACCCAAATAGTTTCAACTTAAACACTAAATTTAAAATTATATGCATATATTCTTTATCTTTTCAGTATTCTTTACACTTCGTTGCGTTGATTAAAACATCCTTTGTTCAATTGTTAATAAAAAGAAAAAATCGTGCATATCGTAAATTTAACAATGCAATTAATAAGTTATTATCTTTTCAAATAAATAAGTGAATAAATAACGAATGTGTTTTCGACAGGCATAAAAATCACAAAATAAAGAACAGGAATAAAAAATTTTTAAGAATACAAAAATTTCTGTGTTTTAGTATAATATTTCATTTCATCTTGACTATATCGGTCTTTTGTAAATTTTTCAAATAGTTCGTTCATTCTCTATCTGTTTTTACGTTCCTATTCAGAAAGAAGATTTAGTTTGAGTTCATCACAATTTTTGAAAATATTTCTTTGATAGTGCTTTCCAATATCAAAGGATTTGCTCTTTTAGTTATGATTTTGAATTTCTCCAATTTAAATTTAAGTTACTTTCTATTATTATTAGACGCTTACTGATATTTTTTCCTAACAAAACATTTTTGTAAGAACCATTATAGTACATTATATCGACTACGGTTACTATCTCTTTTTAGTTCTAAAATATATAAAAATCGATAAATAAATATCATTAGCACAGTAAGTTTTCAAATAACTATAACTATAAAATTCAACGAAATAGGCGCAGTTTGAATAATCAAAGTAACTTCTGCAAAAAGGTTTCAACATTAAATATTATACAACGACAATAACATATTTTTTTAATTATTATTTCTATATTTGTTAATTTTTACATCTTGTTTATTTTTTCAAAAATTATCACTATTTTTAAATATTTTTTTCATTTTAGTCTCTTAGGTGTATCATATTTTCTAGTATTTTTAATGTTTTATTTATATCCCATTTGTAATAATATAGTAACTTCGATAATAGCTGATACTCTTCAGAATATTTCATATGTAATAAATAGAATGAAATATTAACATAACGCTTTAATTAAGAGAACATTGTCTTCATATAACTATGATACTTGGAATGAAATACTATTTTAATTAAAAAAACAAATCAGAAATTTGAAATAAAACATGTATAATACAAAGCATTAGCTATTTAAAAACACATCGCACTGAAAACTTGCACAAATCTTTTATTATGATTTCTCAAAAATATTTTAATTTTATAAGCATAATTTAATACATAATTGGTTTCTTTTCCAGACTCTTGAGAATAACTAAGAATATGAAAGAAAAATACATTTAAAGAAAGTTTGTGGCACACAAAAAAAGTTACGTTTCCTGTACAGATTCGGGAGGTGAATGGTTTCTTAGTTATGTAAGAAAGTATTCTTCTCGTCTCAGCATTCCTAACAAAATATTAAGAATTCTGTACTACGAAGGAAAATAAAAAAAATGATGAACAAAAATAAATAAAACGATTAATAAAAATCAGAAAACTAATATCAAGCGATTTGTCGATTTTTAATTGTGAAATCTGATATGTTATCAGAAAGACTAAAATCAATTTAACTTTTTGTAACAATCTGAGGACTTTTATAAATTTTTAATGTTTTTCGAAATAAAAAAATAATCTAAAAAATTTAATAGGATTTTAAATAATATTATATAGTCATGTAATTATACGTACAGAATTAAAATGCTTTATTTTTACTTTTTTGTAGCCAATCGTTTACAACTTGTAAAACAAAGCTTACTGTACAATATAGTTAAGAAAATGAAATGGTATAACAAAGTTTTGATGAAAAATTCTGGGAAAATTTAGGTTATTAAAATATGAAATATATTTTTAATTCATATAAAACTAGAAAAAAAAATCTCTCTATTTAATTACGTTGCAGAAAAAAATGTTGACATATTTTATTTGTTTGTTTCAGAACGAAAAATTAAATGCAATAAAGTAGATATTGATTAGAAAGAAAAATGATGAAAACAGGAAATTTATACTAAGTAATGAAATCAAGATCTAAAACATGATTTTGAATTTTTAAAAATTGACCAGAAAAATTTAAATGCTTTGAGTTTCATTTTATTTTCAAGCATATTTATAAGAACTAGAGGTCGCCCAGAGGTCGAAATTCGACCGTGATTCATTAATTTTTTAAGTTTGAACGTTATTGAGGTTCTTTTGTTAAATACTATACCTCTATAATCATTGCATATATATATTTTTAATTTTGTTCTATTAGGTCAGCTGCCAGTGTGTACAAATACGTCATTATGAATTAATTTTCGAATTATTTGAAAAATAAGAACGATAGGAAAAATGAGGTATAGATTGGATAAGTCATATTTAAAAAACAATAGCGTGTTTTTTGACATTTCCTTGGGGTTTTTTTTATTTCTATACTGGTCAGGTTTCGCCAAGGCTACACAATTAATTTGCCTATCTTTTTCAAATTATATAAAATTTAAATAAAAAATTAATACAAAAAATGAAAAATGAAATAAAGAATACGTGCTTCGTATTTTTTTATATATTTTTTATTGAAACAAAAAAAAAACCGGGCGATTAAAAAAAATAAATGTTGTCCGACTGTTGACCACAGACTTTTATGTCTTTGACATTCAGTAGGAACGTAAACAATGAATGTTTTATTTTATTTTATTTAATGTATTAGTAATACATACTATGTATAAATCCCTTAGAGACAATCTCTACTCTGTGCGACTGTTTGACCACGGACTAATATGTGTTTGACATTGACAGCTTTAAATTATCCGCATTTTATATTTCAATCCGAAGAGTTTTTTTAATAAATAATATAAATAAACTCCCTCTTGGAGTGGATTTCACCGAGGGGGGATTAAATCAATTACAAATCATCCACTCCGCATTCACTCCAAATTCACTCCGCATTTACTCCTCTAATTTTTTACAGTGTTAGAACGTAAACAATGAATGTTTTATTTTATTTTATTTAATGCATTTGTAACACATATTATACATAAATTTCATCTTTCTGCACTCCTTCTCCATATGAACTTTAACTATGCCAAATCTCACACTCCTCCCTGCGCGCAATGAGTGTATGAACGTAAACGATAAATGTTTTATTTTATTTTATTTAATGTATTTGTAACACATATTATACATAAATTCCTCCATAAAACTCCATATTAACTTTAAGCCAAATCTCAGACTCCTCCGTGAGCGCAATGTGCTTGAAAAGGGGTACAAAATTTTTCTTCACGTATTAATATATAGATTTTCTCCAGAAGTGGAAAAAAAGTTGTTATTAAAGAGTCAAATTTTGAAAATAACAAATTTTTCAAATAACCATTGTATTCCAAGATGCTTGCTATTATGATGATAATAAAAATACCATTGAATTTTAATATGGCTATAAACAGTCAGTAAACCAGATTTTTCAAAAGCAATCTGCCCTTCAAACAACATGTATTTCCAAACTACCTGTTACCATAACGATGTGATCGAGACTGCACACGAGGTGCTGCAAAAACGATACCCGTCTCTAATTTCATTGCTGGAAACAGGATCCAGGCGGGTACTTCTACTTACAATAACTCACTAACTCGCGAGACACAATGAAAAGTCAAAACTGCTTCCCTATGTAAAAATCTGGGTCTTCCCCAACTTCGGATCCCCCCTGGTCTATCGGATATCCGCACACAAGATGCACCCCAAAAGTGTGTAATGATCTAGGTTTTGAAGAGATCAGGCTTCTTAACAGGAAATTCTAGACATGCCACAAGACGAGGGAGGGTGGTTGGTTGAAAAGGGGAGGATTAGCACCTGAAAAAACAGCCAGAATCTCTAGAAGCCGTCATGTGAAGGGAGACTCCTCAAGACAAAAAGATAGTTGGTGCTTAGTGGCCCATTAAGAACTTTTAAGAAGAGTATTTGACTGAGGTTCATGGAAGTTCTTAAAAGAGGATTAATTAATTGGACATTGACGAAGATCGGAATTGGGTGTTTTTGTTTTCTATGTGATTAAGCTGAGGTTTACTGTCGCTGAAAAATCATCAAATCTTATTCTGAAGTAGTGTATACATTGAAGATGATACTAACGGTTTTTAAATCGCTGTAATCAAAAACGAACCACTGTTCATCTATTCGGTATTGATAAGGGCAACCAAGTATGTTTATCGTAAAGCCACTTATCCGTCTTTCTAGATGGATATTTTTATGTATGATCCTCGTATTTAAAATAAGTTTCTTTAAAAGATGGGCCTACCTCAAATGGGGTCGCGTGTCTGCAATTTGGGGACATGAAATAAGGATAGAGAATTTTCTACATGATTTTTCAATATTAGTAGGCAAAATCAATGCAGAAATGTATTGTGATTTGAAGTACTTCGTAAAAATTTTACAAATCAACAATGACCAACATACAATACTTTCTTGGATTATCATCAATAAATGCTTAATTTTCTCTCCGTGGTTTCTGCTTATATACATTTGGGCTTACGAAAAAATCTTTAGTTCATAGATGGCTGTGGTAAAATATTTTTGGCACCGAGATGTTGTTATGAGTGGAAAAAGCTTATGAAATATTGTTATAAACAATATTTATAACTGATATGATTGACACCTTCAGTGGGCGAAATTCAAATGGATTCGAATTTTCTTGGATATAAGTTAAAATGGCCCATTTTTCCTATAGTGTTATCATTTTCCTAGAATTGATTTTCAGATGCTGTGTCCTAATCGTCAAAACATTTCAAAAAATGTACCCTAACCCTGATTTTCCGTTTCATAATATCCTATCATCTTACAGATCTTCTTTGTGTGTTACTGGCGATTTTTTTCTTACCTCTTTCACAAGCACCAGTGCATACATGTCTTGATCCTTATCCCTTTCATTCCCTATAACCAACATCATCTTAACCTGTCTTCGTCGCTCTCTCCAAATCACCGGCCTGTCATCGAAGTCTGCCAATGAGTTTTCCCATGTCTGTCGCAAATAAAAACGGACCCATTTCGGCGTCGAACAGCGTCCCCTTATCGGCATGACCCATCGCTCATTTCACCGGGAGGGTGAAAAAAGGGGACTTCACGGTGCAGTGGGTCGGGACATTATCAAAAAGAGGAGGGAACCCGACCACAATGGTTTCTCATCCTATGCCACTTCAGGACCAACAAAAGACGCACGCCCTGTGTGTATGTACTCTATGCATTACAGTTCACTGGAGAAGAAGGCTGTATGCCACAGAATAGAAAAAAGGGACGCTTGCTTGCCATTGAGGGACGATATCGCATAGGCTAGTTATGAATTAGGGATGTTATGGTGGAAATTGGTGTATGTGTCGTGCAGCGCGGCGAGCAAAACTGGAGAATATTAATCTGTTCGTTGATCAAAGTGATAGCTTTATCGTGTTATGGATGGCATTATGTAATAAAGTAAATAATTCCATAGATATTATGGAAATTTATATGCCATATGTTATCTTTAACTTCAGAGTAATAATTGGATAAATAAAAATATTCTCGTTTTTTATATACATTAGAAAGATGTCTTAAATAATAAGATGCTTTGATTTGTGCCATGTTGTTTTTCAGATTGAAATCCATTATTGTCAGAAGGAAGCAAAATAAAATAAAGTAAAAAGTCAATGTGAGAAGAGAATGGTTATACAAAAAAGAGAATAATCATGTTTTTACTGATTTTTTATTGTTTTATTTATACAGTCTGTTCATCTGAAGAAAACTATTATGAACTACTTTATTAGATATAACTATTGTGAGCTAAAAAAACTAATAATAAAAATAACGAGAATTTATTCTTGGATTAAATTTCATCAACTTTAATTTTTAATAAAACATTGATTGTCACAGATTAGAACATTAATCCTTTCTGATTTATAAAACAATCATCCAGTTTTGCATAACGTATAATTTTCATAACGCAAGATTAAAACTATTTATGAATTCTATTCTGCACAAATTAGATCAATATTGTCTGTTAACAAAATTAATGTTATTTATATCTTAAGTAATTATTCGTGCTTGAAAAATTATTATCTTTAGATAAATTTTTCAGATTATTATTCCTGAAATTAAAACTAATTCTCTTGATTTTACCAAACTTTCAACGAGAAGTAACTCTGGAGGTTTATGCGCTTTTTATTTTTTTCAGAAAGAAGTTAAAAAAAAGTCGAAACATTTTTTTATCAAACATTGAAAACTTATACTGAAGCGCTATGGTTTTGAGAAGCATTAAGTATTATAAACAAAAACGTCTATTTTAAATATTATTACAGCCACTAGTACAAAATGCTTTCAACTTTTCAGTTTGTTGACCTTTACCCTTCCAAGGATGAATAAAAATATTATAACACTAAAATTGCAAGAAATTTTGGACCGGAAAGCTCTTCCCATCGTTATGGTACCTTTCCAGCCTTTTTCTTTCAGGTTGATTAGTCCACGTCTGTTGCTTTTGAAACTGAAAGCATAGAGTCAACGATTTATTTTCTAGGCTCATTCAAATCAATATCCTCCTTCGAGGAAACGCATAGGATACACAAAAAGGGTTAAAAATATTTCCCAAACATCAAGATCTCCGCATGAGTAAATGCGAACTGACTTGCAACAAGTCCACCTGCAACCGATCACATCCATTACATCCATTCATAGTACCACACTACGAAACGACTCTCAGATTCATTGAAGACTTCCACCAAGTTCTTCAACGGCAATTCTCAAAACGGGTGAAAGTCCAGATTAACCTTTCCTAACTTTCAACTTGTAATGGTTCCCTTTTTTTTCACTTACGTATAAATATATTCAGGGGTACACTCAGTTGAATCAGTAGCTTGTCGTACATAATCGTGTCGACAATGTTTACAGTGTCCTCCAAATAAAAGGTTATCCGTGAAACTACTGTTGGTAACTCACGCCTCTGTTGGATGGGAGGCTGGGTCGTACAATAGGGGGTTGATGAAGCTGTTTGTGGTACAACTATAGCTACTCATAGTGGAAAGAATTACCCGTATCCCTCCCCTCTTACCACGTCCGCTTTCTGTACCATTGAGGCTTTCATTCAATCATTTTGCGCCCATCTATTCAATTGGGGGACTTCTGGTACACGTCTGCGAGCGCAGCAGAAACGAAGTTAGTGGATTCGATTGTGGTTTCGGTCGTTCTCGGGCAGCAGCATTCGTTAGATTCGAGATTTTTTTATGCGTTGTAATTTTTTTCCCTAACTTTTTTTTACGTGAATCTGTATTTGAAACTGTATTTTCACATACTTGTACAGCAGAGTTTTTACCAATGTGTCAAAAAAAGTTGTTTGAGATCTAAAAAGGAAAGATGTTAAGGAGTAATAGAAACTGCTTGTGGTGTGTATTTTACTTCGCAATTTATTGACCTTCTTTGAACTAACTTTTTCTAAGATACTTTTTCTTGCTTGATACTATGTGTTAGAATAAATATTTTTGCTTTATCATAAAAAATGTGCTTGTATGGCCTTAAAGCAGGTAAAAAATAAATGTATACGAAAATTGCATAGTATTCAAATCGAAATAATAGTAACAAATGATTCACAGCACTGAAATCGAAAAAATAGTACCAAATGTACCAGAAATGGTAGCAACTATCTTTCTTTTATAACTGATATATTTGTTTTATTTTTAGTAGTTTTCATTGGCTTAAAAACATGAAAAGAAGTTTTAAGCGATGGAAACCTAGCCCCAACGTTTCCCTTACCATGAGAATAAAGAGAGATTTGAAATTTAAACACAAAAAGGATAATGGCTTTTTTACAAATATTTAAGGGAGCTAAAGGCCTTCATCGGCTTTCGATCTAAAAGCATATAATTTAAAATTGTTATCCTAAAAGATGAGGCTTTATTTTTTTATTTTTATTAATGAATATTAAAAAGTTGATTGCTTTTTAATTCAGCAAACGTAATTTTGAATCTATGCTTCTACTTAAAAAAAATTACATTTGAATACTTGTATAATTGTTGAATGGTTCGTTCATTTAATTTCGAAAAGCACTGCTTGCCTTATTACAAGTACTTTTCATCAGTACTTAGATGCTTTTGCTTTTTTTCCCCCTGAATTATCTCTTCTTTTCTGTCAGTAAAGTTAACTGTCTTTAATTTTCTTTCCAACCTATTTCCCTTTTCTGTCTTTATTTTATTCCCTTTGTGAGTAAACTGAAGATGCTAAGTGCTTCTTAATTCTTAACTGTCCAGAATTTAGGCAACATTCATACTCATTTATTCATATAATATAACCTGTTAGATGCTTAGCCCCATATTATCTGATAAAATTATTTCATTTTATACTTAAAATAAACTAATTTTCACTATTTATCTTTTACCCGAAGGATACGCTGTAAAAACAACTTTAAGCTTCTACAGGATGCTTAACCGCAATTCTTTGACGTTGAGAAAGAACACTACTTCTACAGGGGCCATGTAGCGTCCAGTGCCACTTGTAACTGGAAACTAAATTTCACTGTAAAGTTTCCGATGATCAGGAGAAACTACTTTTACAGGGGTCATAAAGCATTCTTCGCCGCTTTCGATGGAAGACTGAATTTCAGCATAAGGTTGTTTGAAACATAAAAGTTCCAATAACTTAAACTGATAAAAAAAAGAGAAAAAAAATTCTCCGAATAGCTAATTTAGCAGTTGGAATCACAAGTATTATTTATTTGTCTGGTTTTAAAAATAAAGCCTTAATATGTAAATTGCATAAATTTCAGGTAATGAACTCCAGCTCAAAACCAATATGTGGGGGTTTGAAATTTGCTTTTGATTATATAATTATGTAAAGAATTTTTATTCAGAACTTTGAACTAAATATAGTGAAATAAGCTATATGCAAGCACACAATTAATTAAATAAATTTCATAAATTATTATTATGAATTAGATTTTCAATGGAAAAAAATCCCGCAGTTTACAATCAGAACAACGAGGGAATCAACATTAGTGGTGTTGGTTCGAATTTCATTTGGTATAGCATATCTAGCCAAGTCCATGAATTGAAGACTCTTATTAAAGAGGGAGTGTGTCATCTTCTGTTGATCAAAGTTGTTGTTATTAATCCCTCTCTGTCTAGCGGGAGCTAGACACCATCCATGAGCCCACTCACCCCCAAGAAATCGAGAGCAAGCAAAGGATCCGTCTCGAAAGCCTCCCTAGATAGGCGAAGACAAGAGAGGATGTGCTCTGGGGACGCACTCGCTACTCCACACTTTGCGCATACCGGAAAAACTTTGTTACCGTGGCTGAAGGAGCAACTCCTCAGGTGACTGCTGACAAATCTGGACAGCGCCGTCTGGTCGGCTCTGTCACAGGCAAGGCCAATGGAGCCACCAGGACTGCTCCGTTCATACCAATCATGGGATGGAGGGACCCCTCCACGTCTTTAAATCTTTGTTTTTTCTGATGGAATAAATCTCGGCAAATGTTAAGGAGGGGGTTGAACACAAAGGTTCAGCCGTGCCCTGCTTCGCCAAATTGTCAGCAACCTCGTTTCCATAAATATCCACGTGAGAGGGTATCCATTGGAGGTGCACCTCATGATCCACGCCTATATGTCTAAGTAATTTGAGTATAGATATGGCAGTACGATCGCCCACGTTGTTCCAGTCTTTCAAGTGTGTTGATCAAAGTGATGGGGGTTAGGTTGCCTATCTAGAGGATTTCAGGGGAAACTGGTCCACATTTGTGTTTCATTTGGAGGAAACTGAGAAAAACCACCAGCAACCAATCTACTGCAAAGAGTAATTTATTGCTGAAGCGCACATCGGTCTATCAGTTTTGTTTTGTTTCTTTTTAATAAAACTGGTTAAGAATACAGCCAAGACAGAACGTCTAACCTTCTTTCGATTCATTTGCGTCATCCATGGCTTGCCTTAAACACTAGGACTCTGATGGGTGGAAAATCGGTTATAATTAATTTTAATGTTTCGTAAAATTATTTTGGCAAGAAACGAGTTGCTGAAAATTTCAATTATATTATAATATTATTGTATGTAATATTATAATAATCGATCAAATGATTAAAATTATTAATATTTAAATAATTTTTTAATATTTTACATTAATTATATATAATTTAATATAATTAATGTAATATTAAGCAATTATTAAAATTTATGAGAAAAATTATCCTTGTTATTATTTTCTTATTCCTTCACATTTCTTGACCATTGATAAATCCCGTGGAACCCATTCGTTATTTAAGAATTTGAATCAAAAGTAATAGACATTTAAGAAATCCGACTGAAAAATGAAAACCTTTAAGAAATTCGAATAAAAAACGAAAACCTATAATAAAACCCTAATCTGAAGTAATAAAAGAACAGGAACAGCACTGCTAGAGTCCCACCAAACAAGATATTTCCTCTTTAGCACAAAACGCAGATAGCGTGATTTTATCACTCCAGCACACATCTCAATACCATTAAAACGTAATTTGTCCGAGCAGAAAATTCATCCAGACGTAAACGCAGATGCAAACCCAAGTCCACTGATTGCAAGGGCTACGTTGGGATTCCACCAGCTGAACATTTCAATTCCCTGCTCAAAATTATTACCCTGTATTATTCACTGATGAATACGAAATGAGTTGTTGAAACAATTTTGGTTACACGGACGATTGTTCCCCACGCTCAGTTGTTATCATAACGGCTGGAGATTACTCTTCTATTTATTAAGAAGACGCTTCAGAATTGCTTTGCCGCGGCTGATTTCGGCACGCTACTGCTCACTGCGGAAATGGTTCTGCCCGCTGCTGCAGAATTCCGTGGCTGCAGTGGAATTTCCATATTGTCATTCGGTACTTTTGTGTAGGCCTCGCTCGCCAGTGCAATATTGAAAGTAGAATTGAACACGCGCCTAGATTCTTTTGAATTTTATCTCCATAATTGTATTGCGGATCTGAATGCTTTGAAACTGAATTGTGGTGCACGAAAAATTCTGATTGCAGCATGTGATATCGCAAATCTACTAAGATTTAATGCATTTAGGTAGTCATTGAATTTTTTTCTGTTTCATAAATATATATTTTATTTTTTAAGGTTTTTTTAGAACATTTTTTCCCTATTCTATTCGTCAGTAGCTACTTATTATTTTGAAGATTTTTTTTGCATACTTTTTAATCGATGCCTTTTATTAATATTATCAAAAGTATTACGTATACGCGTATACCTTAAAAAATATTCAATATTTTTCCTTTCTTATACAAGTAATACAGAGGGAAGATGTTTTATAATCGTCAAAATCGTTCACCTAGAAATTTTGAGGAATCGCCACATTCTAGAAAATTCCGAAAGACATATTTTTGTAATTATGCCTGTTGATCTCTTTCTGCAAGAGAACACGATCATTCAACAACGGGAGAAGCTGTGTTGATGAAGTGTAGCATGTGGTCTTTGCAGCAAAATTGTAGAACTGTATTAAATTTTTGATGAAATCCATCAATTCATCCTTACTTATAAGTAATAATACAGATAAGAATTTTGTAACTAATTTTCAGTTCCTTACTATAAACTAATTTAACTTTTATCCTTTAAATCTACAGATCGTTTTGGATTGTGACAAAATAAAGATGCATAAAAAGAACGATGCGAGTTATGGTTTTGTAAGCTTAGTCACTGGTTATTCTTAAAATCTTCTTACTGAATCAGTAATAACAGAGATAACAATATTCGAATTACTTTTCAGATTTAGAAGAATGAATAGACACTGATAATAAACAGGAAATGAAGAATTTTTTGTGACAAACACTGCAAAAATAATTAATACTGCATCATACTTTAAAATTTTCTTGCAGTTTCTTCTGAAAATCTTCTTACTGAATCAGTTATAAAACAGATAACAATTTTCGAATTACTTTTTTCAGATTTAACAACAAGATAGAGGCTAGTTAAGTTGTTTACTAGAAATAAAGTTAACATTCATTTTTTTTCTCTCAGATCAAAACAAGTAGGTCACACGTCTCCAAGCTCTTCTTTCGCAACATTTTGCTTTAGTAGCAGCAATTCAATTAATTAAGCGATACAATCTGGCTTATCCCACTCGAAACTGAAGACCCTTTGTGAGCAAGATTTTTTAAAGCTCTATCGAGATTATCTTATTTTTTATTGTTTGATTTTCATTTTCTTTCTCTGTGTGCGTCTGATACAATCATCGCCGGATATGCAGCAGAATTTCATTTCCCAGCAAGAGAGCCGGCGTTCGAACGCCCATCTCATCATCTGCTCCTGGCAAAAAAGAAGCGTAACTCAAGAAATCACAGACTGTGAACATGTAATTGAAGGAACAGTAGTTGCTGCTAAAATTAAACAGCTGACGTATGATAGCTATCAGCTTCAGTGTGAGACAGCGAGTCGGGTGGGATATCAGAAAAGGGTTTCATAATATAAGATCACTGTTGTTGAATGAAATACCGTTGACGGCAGTGGCCCGAACAAGGCGGCCTTTGTGCAGTAACGAGAGAGAAAAGACAATTTATATCGCTGAAGCTGGTACAGAAGGCTCTTCGCCATAACATAGACATCATATCCTAGAAATGTTGAAGATTGTCGGTTCAGGTGACAAATGTAACGTTATTCATACTGTTTACAATCTAGTAATAACAGACAGACGGTTGTGAGACATA
>BGPR01000631.1:131441-152311 GCA_013235015.1 Araneus ventricosus
GCATTTATCGTTATGTGAGAACTCGAAATGGAAAAAAAGAGGAAAACTCACTTAGCACAAATATTGGATACTGAGATAATTCCATCGGGCTAATAATAATAAAATAATAATTCATAATTAAGCTTTTCCGACTCAAATTTCTTTCTATATTAAGGTGTATTTTAATGAATGAGAATGGTTCTGTGATGTAGTAAATATTATTTTCGTTTAATTGAGGAATAGGCTTTTTAAGATTCTCCTAAATTAGATGAAATTATTTTTTAGCGAATTTATCGAAGTTAGTGAACTTTTAATATTCAGTATTTTAGTCTTGTTGTTTGACTGTTGAAGCTATGGCACATCAGTACAACGGTGTTTTCAGCGAAAAATCAGTTTCAGCAATTCTAATCGATTAAAATTTCTGTAAATGACTGATTTCTGTACCAATATTTGGCAAATCGGAAAGGCAAAACTTTGTGAATTAGAGGATATCACCACCAGTAGTCTCCTGTTTTTTTTATAAAATGCCATGGTGAATTTACTGTATAATGACGATGTGTTTCAGCCAAAAAACATGTAACTATTTATTTAGTTCATTCAAGATCGCAAGATAGCACACATAGATAACAAAAGAAACCTATTCTTTTATTAGTACTATCTCCACATCCATTTTGCCCCAACTCAGAAAATGATTGACAATTCAGTTCATGCAGTTCAACGTGAAAAATACAAATGAACTTTGGACCTTCTACTCTACTAAGTGATAAACTTGGGTCTTCAGGACAAAAAGAGGAGTGGCACTTGAGTTTAGTCAGTAGAAACAAAATATATTGAATCCAGTAGGTAGTACGAATACTTATTGAATCAGCATTTATTTTGTTAACCCTTTCAGTCCCAGTAAAGCCATTTTGAATGATCATATTCATTATTTTTTTTTGTTCGGCATATAAAACTGCCTCTGATACCAAATGAACATCTTTAAATTCTTCGTATTTACCGCTTTTCAAATATATTTTTTATTCTTACCAATATATGACTGCATTATCGAATTTATCGATTTAAAAATTATCTTTTTGAACTTCATTCAGCAAAAGATGTCAACATGAAAATCACTTTTAAATGTTCTTTTAATTGGCGACGTTTAAATTTTTAAAAATTAAATTTTCCTTCAATATTTGATGTTAATTTTGGCCACATTTTCACTATGTCTATCTGTCTGCTGGAATGTTCCCCGCCCGGAGCGTCAACCTGCCCGATAAAACCTTAAGGTTGTCTCGGCTCTCCTGCATATTGAATGAATGAAAATAATTTAAATGAAATTACAGGTACAATTTCATTCTTATTATTTTTAAATATGTTAAAATAATTTATATGAGCTGTTTTTGATAAATATTTACTTTAAAATTTGGATTTTTATGTTTCCTGTAATATTATGACTTCAATAGGAATAATTTTGAATTTTAATTTTAAAAATTAATTTTTTTTCTTTTTGAACTAAGCCCAAAAAGAGTAGGCACATTTCACAAATTTCAAAATTTTAGACTGAGTAATAAATTCTTCGGTCTGAAAGGGTTAAAGATTGTGTGATCTGAATCTTTCTTTTGCATTTCCTTTATATATGAGGCACATTCAGTTAATCGAAAAATGTTCTTTAAAATTCAATTTGATTCCTTTTGGACTTGGCCACATTTTCCACATTTTGGAATCTATACCTCCATATAAAGCTCCATCTTATTTTGAAAATTCATGCAAGTTTAGTATTTTTTCTAATAGTTAATAATTTTTCTTCGAAGAAATAAATAAAAGCTAAACGTAGGCACTTTAATCACTTAACTAACTATAACCAAAGGCTTATTAAGCTTGTCGGGGGCCCCAGACGCTGAAGTTCTTGGGGCCCTCTGAAAGTATAATGCATATGTACTTGTGAAAATTTCAACTTGTTAGTTATGATGATTTAAAATAATAAAATTTCGCAAATTTTTAATCACAGTAATTATATTTTTGTTAATAAAAATAGCTTTATAATTACTCCATTATTTGATTTTAATTACATAATTAATTAGTTTAATTAATCTTTGTTGATAATGAATATGCTTTGTATTCAGTAATTTTTAAATTTATGTCTGAAATTTGTGCTCATAAATATTCCCGTGAAATATTATTGAAATAACTTAGTATTCATTATGTAAAAGTAAAAGTAATTCGCTTTTCCCTTGCAAAATCACTTTTAAGTATAATTATCAAATAAATAACTATTGTATTCTACGCAACATTCGGCCAGTTATGAATCCCAAAATGATAGTTAATTTGATTCTGAATACTGAAATATGATAAAGCAAAAATGAAAAAAACAAGAAATGCAATATTTGAATCTTCATACCGGGATAATTGATAAACCTTTTCTCTTCTTCGGGGTTCTTATCTTGAAGGACCACGGGTCTATTATAAATCCTTTTAATCGTTAGAAATTTTGGAGATGTTAAATTATAAGAACTCATTTGAAAAAAAAGCAAAAAAAGAGGGACGTCAAAAGTTGTTCTACAAAGTACTTTCAGCGAAATAGTAGATTGATACCAAACTCAGCTCTTTCTGAAATTTGTTTAGATTATTCCAGAATTCGAAAAAGATGGATCTAGATTACTTTGATTCAACCAATCGTAATAAATTAATACAAGCGTATAAACTTAAGTATAAGTAGTAAAAACTAAAATTATTTGACCATTTTCATTGATAAACAGCATGATACTCTAGTATACTTAGAATAATTAAAATAATTCATTAATTCTAATCAATGCTCTCTGACAATACTATCTAATCAATACTCTCTAACTCTCTAATCAATACTCTATGTTTATTGACAGTGATGCAAAATAATAAAATCTAAAATTTTTCAAAACTTAAACACAATTCTTCAGAGGAAAATGTGGTCGCTTTGGCCTAGTGGTATGCAGAGCCGGAGGGTGCCAGGTTCGAAACCCGATTCCACTGAAGATACATCGTGTATTGTTCCTGTGGCACGATAAATAATAAGTAAGGAGAAAAGAATTCTTTTAAAATTCTAAAGATATCCTTTGTTAAAAAAATTGATAATGTTACTCTGAATTTAAATGGAAGCAGCGAAGTTGCTAAGTTTAATTTTTATTAATAAAACTGTGATTGTGGTTTTGAGCTTGTATATATAAAAATATTTAGAATTTTTAAGAAATTTGTTAATTATTATTTTTTTCTGAAGCTGAATGAACTTAAATAGTTATATTAAATATTTACTGTCATATATTATTCAACTCTATAATGATAAGTTAAATAAAGCATACCTTATCAGTTCTATTCCTCCGTGGAAGAAGAATTCTTTTCAAGACAACTAATGTTAATATACAACACAATCTTCATCATGAAATTTGACTAAAATTCTGCCTTCTGGTTTATCGTCGTCTTACATCTGTACGAACTGCTTTAAAGAGCGTCGCTTTCAAATGTGTGTAAGCTTCAAAAATACAGTAAATTTTCTCACGTTAACGCGATCTAGATACATCAGGATACTTAAATCTTTAACGAGATTTCTTCTGTTCAAGCTGTTGTGATGACAAAAGGCGGTTTTAAACGATGATGGATATTCTATATTTGAATATCCTTCGTTAGTGACTGGAAAACAGAAGAAGGAAGGATATTCAACCCTCTAAAATAGTTAATTGTGTAAAGGGAAACAGAGGACTTATCTACTGAACTGATCCATTGATACTAAAGACTACAGATATTCAATGAAAAGAAAAGTACATCAATCACTCTAATCATCGAAACGACACCTTCCTGCGAAGATGTTTTCTTTGTACTGATTGGGTTTCTTTCTCAAGCCTGGGAAAGTGAATATCTGGTCTTCTGGACTACAATCTTAACTAAGCTTTTACATATGTTTAAGTCTGGTTGGTTTACACGTCCGATTTGCGTCGCATAAGTCATTAGCGGTAAATTTCCGGAGAAGCGATTAGTAGCGAGAGGCACATTGATAGCTGTTCGGCATTGTACGCAGACCTCCCGTGATGCTGTAATTGTAATCAACGGCGCTTTAGCTCAGCATTTTCTCTAGGAAGCCGGAAGACAACCTTACCCGCAATTAGGGCTTTGAGAAAGTGCATGATGTATCACGCTAAATTCAATTGAGCGTTTTCTGGACTCCAAAAGGGAGCGAATGTAAAAATTCACCTTTTCGATCTTTTAGTACAAAAAAACGCTCCTTAAAACACTTTTATAGTCGAAAACCAGTTTTGACTTCCTGCCCGCCAAGAAACTGATAACGGAATCGAAATGCGTCGAGCTCGTTCATCGTTTTTAGAAGCGTTTTATAATTACTGTTTCAGACACAAGGGGTGTCTGAAAAATCATTGGTCACTATCATCACGTGAAGATTTGGCGCCTTTCCTTATCTTTGTTTTCACACAGGCCCGATAAGACTGGGCGACATTTTTTTATTTTAGCCAGTGTTCTTCACATCAGTGGAAGCATTTTGCAGAGTTAAAATGAATCGAAGTAAAGAAGATTTGTTACAATTTTTGATTTACAGTAACACTGATTGGGAAGATCTCAAAAGCTTTATGGTGAGTTACATTTTCAAATTCTAAAATTGCCCTTTAACATGTTTCCTAGTCAGGAATCTGCTCAGATATTTCTTATATGACTGCTATTATATTTATGCACATTCTGAAAAACATTGTTAAATGACTTAATTCCATTCTGTTCATATCCCTCACATATGTTATACTTGAAAGCAAATTTGAAAATTCCTGATACAATAAAAATAATAAGAGATAACTTCATCCTGAATACATTGTTTCATGACACTTTATTTTTAGAAAATTATTTATCTTTAAAGATTATCCATTAGAAAGTTCAGGAAGAAATATGAAATAATGAAAATTAATTTGATCCACTATCATATTAATCACACTTATTTTTATTTTCAATTTAAGGTATACGTAAATTTGTTTCAGCTGTGAATGCATGTTTTAAATGTGTTAATGTTTATGTTGAATGTAGCAGTAATAGATAAATGAATTTTAAAGGAAAAACTTGTGTCCCCAATTAAAAAAATTAATCTGATAGTGAAATGAAATATATAGTGTTCATAAATTTTTCATTATTTTAATATTTGGGACATTGTTTAATAATTATAAAGTATCTACAGTTTCCATAAATATTTTTTTTTGATTTATGTGTTTATTTTATTTGGGATAAAATGTGTACTCATCAGAATAACTTCCATTAATAAGTTTTTGAAGTGCAACTTGGGGAAAAAAGAAATTGCAAAATTTAATTTGCCTGTCTACAAAATGCTTGTGTTTTGTCAGACTATTCTAATGAAAGTTTAGTTATCTAAATGATATCTAATACATGTAATATAATTAACATTATATCTATTCACATTCTGCAAAAACTTTGTTAAATTCCCTTTTGAACATCCCTGACATATATTAGACTTGAAAGCAAATTTGAAAATTCCTGAGACATTAAAAATAATAAGATATATCTTGATCCTGAATACACTGTTTTATGCCACTTTATATTTTAGAAAATTATCTATCAATATAGATTTTCCAATAGAAGTTCAGGAAGAAATTTAAAATAATGAAAATTATCTTTATCCAATATATAAATCACGCTTATTTTTTATTTATATCACTTATTGTATTTTTTATATATACATTTTTTGAATGTTAATGAGAATTTCTTAATCAATCTGGATTTCTTCTTATAGATTTATTTTCCATTGAGATTATTAAAATTCTATGTTTTAAAAAGTTCTGTCCTCTATTGATGTGCCAATTACCTAACTGACCAGGTCATTTATAAGCATAAAAGTAGTTTTTATTATTATGTTATTATTAATTGTGCATTGGAATGAATGTTTTTAGTTTAATTTTTCCACTATTAGAATATGGAGGGGGGGGGGAGGCAATAGATTATTTGGGTACAATTAGCTTTTTTCCATTTCTCTCACATCTTCATGCTTCCCTATAAGAATGTAATCTACATGTTGAACTCAGTGCTGTAGGGTAAATATCTTTTTATCTTTTGAGAAATTTGATATTTTTATTATTGATTTTAGGTTATGCTATTTAATCATCGACACTGACATCTATACCTAAGCACACAAAATGCCTGGATATACTTGTTTCAAATGCTAAAAAGTTGTTGCAGATAGATTTTCTGAAGAAGTAGATGGTATGACTGAATAAATAAAATTGATTTTTTTATTGCTGAATAGTAATGAATTTGCTTTAGAAAGTTATATAATGTATAACTTCTTTACTAAATATCAAGGTTTTTTTCATAGAAATATAACTGTGTTTGTGTGAACTAATTAAAAATTATCATATGTTTAGAAAAATCCATCTATTAGTGACTTTATTTAAAATAACTGCAAATGTTTTGGAACTTATACTAAAAAAATTATACAATTTTTTTATGAATATTTTTATTTCTCTCATTCATAAATAGTTAACTTTTGCTTTAGCTTAAAATTTTGCATGTCATTGCTTGGTTACTAACTAAAGAATCTTACTGTAACTTTTATATAACAGTTATTTTTAATTACATTTGGAAGGTTACTAATTGAGGTCATACTTCATAGTTTAATTGCTGTGCCTTTGCTTTTGTTTAAGGTTTACAGAGGTCCTATGATATACTTCAAAACAAAAAGTTAAATATTGTATAAAAATTTGCAAATATGTGTGCGAAACAAATGGATGTGTGTCTCGTCTTAAAAATGATAACAATCTTAATAGAATGGTGTGGGGAGTATGTGACAAGACACAATTCTATAATTTGCTCAAAAAGTTCATTCAAAACCCTTTTCTACTGTTATGTATGTAAGAATAATTAAACCACTAGTTAGTAAAAGAGATTTACAGCAAATTTTTAACTTTAAATGTTTATATGGAAACAAAAACTAATTGTTAAAAAAATCTGTTTCAGCAATTCCTTTCACTATGTTGCAGAAATTTTTCTTTAATTAAATAATTTATTTTGCAGGTTTCAGGAGATAAATTCTTCATTATGCAATCAAGGAAAACTTTATAAAAAACCGTTTTAATTAAATTACTTATTTAAATGTTTATTTGTGAAAAATATTTGAAATATTTCATTTCAGAATTAATTATATAGGTGTTAACCAGAAAAATTGCCAGGCAAATGTGTAAATACTATTTAAATTATATATATTTATGTAAACAAGAATGATCGTGCATTGATTTTTGTATATATTACATTTAAACAAAAATAACTGTATAAAAAGCAGTGAGATTTTCTCTTCTATTTGTGATATATGTTTACTAGTGTGTGTTTATATGTTTATTAGTCAGGAATGGTTGTATATGAAAACTTATCGGTTTAGAAATAGAGAAATGTTATATTTGATTGTAAGTGAGAAATTTATGTGTGATATTTTTATATGTATTTTACCAAAATATAACTGCAGGTATTTTATACGGAAGCATCAGTTTTATTTGTAAATAATTGAAGATTTTGCTTTTGAAAAGAGTCTAAAATGCACATTTGTCATGTACGTAAATAATAGGAAAAAGAAATAATGAGCTTTTAACATAATAAAATTTGTTTTTGCATGAGTATAGCAGAAAGAAATTTACACAGGAAATGGCTATCTTTTATAATTTATTTGATTACCAAGTGAGATTTTTTTGGGGGGGAGGGGTAACTTTTATGTGTTTATTTGTGATTTTGTCCATTGTAAATGACTGAATTTGTTTTTGGAGGAGTGCAATCGAAATCTGTATAACAGGTAGGAATAATTCTATATAAAAATTGTACCATATTGGTTCACAAATAGTGAAATGTTAATTAATTTTAGTTAGAATTTTAACAAAATGTAATCACAGTTATTTTATAGAGAAAAATAGATTTGCTTTGGGAAAAGTCCAAGAAAAACATCTGCCATTTGTGCAAATACTAGGAATAAGTTTTTTATGTGTGTAAATTTAAATAAATTTGACCAAAATACTTAGCTATTGTTCAAGAAATAATGAGCTATGTTTGATTGTTAGTGAAAGTTTAGTGTGTAATATTTTTGTTTGGATTTTATCAAAATTCAACCACACTCACACACAGCAATTGTTAAAAAATTGTAAGTTTTTCATTTTTTTTTAAAGTAATTTTCTATTGATTTGTGCAATTGAGTATAAATTTAGTAGTTAAAAATTCAAACTCTTTGTTAATTTTAGGTATAAAATTTGCAGATAAATATGTGTGTAATATTTTTATGAATGTCAAAAATTTTGCTTGGGGTGTGTAATCAAGAGAATTTTAAGTAACATCTCTTTTACTTATTTATGTTTTACCTTGTATTTAAAACTGCCTTTACACAAATAACATTTATACATTACATTTGGTTGGTTACATTTTGCTTTCATGTAAATATAGTATAATAATTTTAAATTTAATTGTAACACATTTATATTCTTTCTCTTCAAATTTATTTTAAGCTTTTACGCTACGTGCAGTTCTGATTATCTTTATTGGGCACTTATTACAATAAGTTTTTATTCTTTAATATATTATCAGTTCGATTCTTTTTCATTAAGGATTTTTCAGATTGTTAATCTTGGTTTTATTGTAGGAAGTGTAATACTTGGTTGTACTACAGTGAATTTATGTAAAAATGTATTTATATGTTGTAATAAAAGTATAAAAATACTGTGCTGAATTTTTTCAAAATTCTGAATACTTTAAGTGATGTATTAAAGACATTTTCTCTTTCAGTTATGTTTTTTTGTTTTTTCCCATCAAGATATTATTATATTTTTTAAGCTGGCTCAGTCTGTCAAGACTTTACTAGTCAGTGCAAACTCAAAAGCTTTATAATTAATATTTTCCAAAAATTATAATTCGTAAAAGAATGTGTAAAATTCATGCAAATAACTAGTGTGTTTTGTGCTTTAGATGTTCTTAAAGGATAAATGGGTTCTTGATATTTCAAGCTTAAAATCTTAAAAACATGCAAAATTTCAAAACACATTACAATGTATGACTAAGAATTCGTTTAAAATTTTTAAAACCTTTCATAAGGCAGTGAGATTGCTGTCTAAATGAATGTTTACAAGTATTTAAAGAATAAAAATAAAACATTAAATTATTTTAATTTTTTTTATTTATTGTACATACAGTTATAAGCCTTGTGTTTGGCACATGTATTTTTGAGTTTAACAACTGTACTAGTAAACAGTACCGTCCTTTTGGTGAATTTTATTAAAAAATTATTTATTATAAATCTTGCTATATAGTTTACAATTGTTTCCATTATAGAAATCTGTCGTACTGTGGAGAATAATGCTGGTATTAAAAGAAGCGTCCCCCAATTTTTTTAAACTAGTTTTTAAAATATCAAAATTGATGAAAATAAGGTAAAAGACCATTTATGTTTAATAAAAAGCTTTACAAGTATAAAATAATAAGCATCATTTTACTACCTCAAGGGGCATATTTATTTATAATGCTCTTTATAAGGTACAAAATCACTGCTCTCAATATTGCTTTAAAAAATGTTTTCTTTTAAACGTCCAGAAAAGAATACTAATTAATCAATAATAAAAGCAATTCCAAAAAAAGAGCGTTTTTTGGGGTTTTTTTAAACGCTCTGAATAAGTTTACAAACTAATAAAAAAGGAGCGAAATCAATAAAAAAAATTTCCAGAAAAGGAGCGTTTTTCTTTTAAACGCTCTGAATAAAGCTACAAACTAAACAAAAAGGATCAAAATCAATAATAAAAACATATCCAAAAAAGAGCATATTTTCTTAAACGCTCCCTTTAGCATAAAAAAATTAATCAACAAAGACCTCCTCTGGACCATAAAAAAGAATGGGGAGCAAAATAAATTTATTACCAAAAGTTATGTTCAAACATGGTTACTTTTCGACATAATTACCGTGAAGAATCAGGCATTTGACATATCGGTGGATCAGGTTTCCCTCTTCGAAGAACACTTCCGCCAGTAATGTGTGATGGGCCTTAACGCTGCTTTAAATCACCTCATTTCTCTGGAAGCTATGGCCTCCAAGCCAGTTCTTGAATTCAGAGAACAAATGAAAATCACTCGTCGCTAAGTCGGGGCTATACGCCGGGTGATCAGAAACGTCCCATTTAAACCGCTCCAGAAGCTGCTCGGTTACAACAGCATTGTGAGGGCTGGCTTTGCCATGAATGAGAACAACTCCAGAAGTCAGAATGGGTCTTCGCAGCCGTCGTAAGGTTTGATAAGAAACAGTTGCATTGATCGTCTTCCACAAACCAATATTTTGCTTGAAGGAAGCTAATAACATTACGCAACTCGCACTTGCCAGGAGCATCAATTCTGCCAACCTTTAAGTGCAGGCAGCTCAGCTCAAACTGGCCAGCTGGCTTCGGCAGTAGTTGAGGTTATGGTTAGAGACATACGCAGTCTCCCACTGCGCATCCCCACCCTCTACCACTTGTCTATTTATCGGCTCACTCGGAGCTTGGAAAAAAAAGGCCCTCGTATTTAAATCGTAACAATAAAATGATATTTCGTCCTGTATTTAGCAAATGTTTTATACGTGAAATATTGATTTTGAGATGCAGTAAAAATATGCTTGCACCAAATATTTTTTAATTGATTTTAATAAAATTCTTAACTTTTGTTATCAAAGATATGTCTCGAAAAGTTTCCCAGCATTATTTTTAATTATTCCCTTTTCTTCAAAAGACACTGGCTATCACTCTTGTATTGTTCAATAGATAAAAAATTTTCAATTAAGAAAAAAAACTACTTATATATCCTACCCTTATTGCTGTTTATTAGCTAAGATTTCTGTGAAATATTCTGTATTTTGAATGTGTGCAATTTTTTATTACCTCTTAAATGCACTGTAACATTTAGAACAACATTTAAAAAAGTGATTTCGATTCCAACTAAAAACAATCGATTCATTTCCATTCAGGAAAGTGCTCTGATTTCTTCGAAAATCTTAATCGTCTCTTTTTTTATCTACCCTTTCCCCTCCCCTTCTTCTACCAAACCATTTTTTTCAATACTTTTTTCTGTAGGAAACAGGAAAGAAAATGAGACTTCAGGCTAAAAAAAAAGTGCCTGAAATCAGTAACCTAGTTTAGCTTATCCAACTTTCACTCATAAAAAAATAAATAAGCAAAACTTTGAAAGAGGAGCTGCGAAGAACAGGGGAGGGATGCAACGGCCCCCCCGGGGGGGGGGGGGGGAGCAACCTAATGTGGAAAAAAAATCTGCACACTCTAAAAAATCCAAGGCACACGAAGAGGAAAGAGAGAGAGAGAGCGAAAAAATAAATAAAAAGAGGAGAATGTTTAAAGAAAGGCAATATCCGTTTTGCATGGCAAACAGTTCGTTCCTGAGTGCTATCGGGTTTCGGACGGGAGCGCTGAGAATGTATCCCAGAATTCTCCACCCAGGGACAGACGGACGGCCCGAACAGGCACCCTCTTTCACAAACGATGCGTTGGCACAGAAGCGTCTTGTCTAGCGGATAAAATCGTCTCTTTGCTGTCGTTTCTTTTGCAGCCAACCACTCCCGCGCTGCAGTCGAGCTTGTCACTCTTTCCCCCTCTTAATAGTAATAATAATAATGTTAATAGAGGAGTAAAATTACGTTTGGTAATGGTACAAGGAAATTAATATTTGCGTTCGTTTTCCCATAAAGAATAGGTCAATTCAGCGGTTCTTAACCCTTCAAAATTAGCCCTCGTGTTGCTTCAGAACAGGACGTTAATGTATTTAAACTGAACTAAACATAGTTTAACCTTTTAATACAGTTAATCTTAGTTTAACCTTTTAATACAGTTAACCGGAAATTCGTTAAATCGAAGCTAGCAGGATCCCTGCATTAAAATTTTAATATAAAATTAAGGCAAAAATTCGAATTCATAAAAACTGGGCCTAAAAAATGAGTATAGCGAGAGAAAAGGACAATTTTTAAACAAAAAAATGACTGTAAAGATTTATTTTTAATTAAGGATTTATTAATAATTCATAAATAAATTAACTATAAGTAATTCTAATAAATAAGATAATAAACATTTTTATTAAAATTTTTAATAATTTAAAAAATAGTAAGTAAGTAAGTAATTTTAATAAATAAAATAACAATAATTATAATTTAAAATTTTAATAATTTTTAAAATAACAATAATTATAATTTAAAATTTTAATAATTTTTAAAATAACAATTTCAATAAATGAGTAAATAATTTTAATAAATGAATAGTATACAGCCTTTAGTACAATAAAACTACGAAATAAATAGTACAATTCATATTTAATGTGTTAAAAGTACTTTGGAAAAGTAAGGCATTTTTTATAATTTTTTGATTGAATACAGCGGTAAAGTTCTTGACTGAGTTAATAGCTTTAAGAAAATTATTCACACACTGTCACTGATGGCACAAGGTACGGTCGTATATAACAAATCAGAACAATTCAGAAATATTTTTTAATTTGGACTTCAAATTAACCAAAATAAATTCGATCTATAAACGATATTTTAACATTTTGTTAAGACTTGTTTCGTAGAATTTTAAAAATGTCTGTTCCCAAGAGATTGCGCTAAAGTATACTAGGTTGTGACGTCATCTTTTTTCATCAAATTTTTAGCCTTTTTGCCAAGAAGGAAATAAATGGTACTTTCTGGCACCTGAAAATAACTCAAGGGTTCCCTGCCCTCATAAAAAAAAACCCACAAGGACAGCTCTTTCTTACATTACCGACTAATTCGAATTAAAAACGTTTGAATCCACTGTATTTGAAATCAAACTTTTGATTCTCAGTTTAACACTTCAAATGATTTTTGTTGAATGCCTAGCGGTATAGTGTCGGCCTCGGAGATAGAGGGTTCCAGGTTCGAAACCCGATTCCACTGAAGATCCGTCGTGTATTGGCCCTGTTGCACGTTAAATCATACGCAGTCAAATAGCCTCCCGCTAGTGTGGTGCGGAAGCTTGCAGGCGGAGTAGTTCAGGTGTCGTCGTCGTCGTTCAACAGCGTGTTTCTTCAAAACGGGACGTTAACTAAACTAAACATTTGTTGAATGTTATCTCCTACCAATGAATTTTGTTATTTTAAAAAATATTGCCAACGTGTCATTTATGATATTTATATTCAAGAGATAAAATTTTCTTCAGGCAGAGCTATTCATTGTTAAAATGAAATCCTCTTTAATTTCTTTCTTTCTTTTTTCCCCTTTTATTATCTTGACTAACGGAAAGAACGGTACTCATAGGAAATGAAGCACCGAGGAACAAAACGGGCCAGCATTATTCCTTAACTGTATTAGACACCGTAATAAAATGGAAAACATGTTTTTCTTCTTCAGAAATAGAGATGATCGAAATAGTTTTCTCTTCACTATATTAGACATCAGCACTCATTAAATGATTAAATTTCAAGTTTATAAAAAATAAAACTTAATTTAGTTTAGTGAAAACTATGGGATGTTCTACTCTGCTTCTCAACGACTCAAATCATCCCGCGCTTCACTTCGAGAATGTGTTGAATTATCAAATTAGACGTAATACATTACAAATTAGAAGCATGCCATTTAAGCTTTTACCAACAACTGTTAACAGAAAGTTTTCATCTGCGCTTTGGCTCTTGGTACCATCAAGACGCCTACATTTTACTTCCTAAGATAATAGTCAAATGGAGAAATCTTAAAAGCTATTTTGGCAGATAAATAGCAAAATTATATAAAAAAAATGAAAATAAGAGAATGAAATAACGGGATAAATACAGAGTAAAACAGTCATTATTTTGAATTTTGGAACCTTCTTTCCTAAAAGTCAATATCCTACAAATATTTTGCAATTTTTTAAGGTGATAATTTATATTACTTACATACACAGAAGGAGACATTTTATTTTTATTTTCCCTTCAATGATTAGTTGTTATATTTTTTTTCATGTGTTAATGCATCTCCCTCCTCTCTTTCCGGGTGTGCCTGGCAATTTAAGAAACACTGAATCAAACCCTATTTATGTTTTGATTTCTTTTGTTTTGTACCCTTTCAGTGAAATGGGACCCTCACGCAGACCTGAAATGAAAAATCCTTTCTTTGGATGCACCAAAATTTTCTTTGGATATTCTCTATGAGAAACTGAATTATTTCCATTATTTCTTAATCATAATAGATCAATCTGATTTGAATATACAACTTGAGCATGCATCAAAAATAATCGAAAAGAAATCTGTTCTGTTTTGTAATATGAACCTAAAAAATCATGATTTCTGTCAGGAATCTCACCAAATTTGCATGCATACTTTCATACGCGCATCTTTCAGATTCAGTATCAAAGATATGTAATAGAAAAGCTATTGCTTCATATTCCTATTACTATTATTTGTCTTAGAGAAGAGTTTTACTTAAGTATATATTGAATAGAAATTATAAAGGTGCAGCACCGTAAAGGAATGAAAAAATTAAGCTCTCCTAAGTAAATTGTGCTATGCGGAACCGCCGAACTCGATAATGTGGGATAAAAACATGGCCATCTCCTACGAATAATGCATTTTCATGGAATTTCCTGGATTATGCACAGCCCATAAATCATCTACAAAGTAAAGTTCTTTTTATCCAGCTTGGTTGCAAAATAGAGCTTCAGGATAAGGAATAGAAAATAGATGTGAGGTCAATATTTTGGCCGTCTAGAAATGGCATATTTATACAGCAAAGATGATTGCAACATTAAGCTTCAGTCGGGCGCAATACAAATGTTTGGGCGCAAATCATCTGTGAGATTAGAAGTTAAATTTTCGCTTAGGCTTAAAGAAAAGCTTATCAAACGGAACTGTTTGGTGATACAACGTTTGACATTTGTTTTCCCGTAAGGCTACTTAGCAATCACAATTCTTGTCGATGAGAGTCTGAAATAATTAGACATTTTTGAAATAAAATATTGGAAATAACGATCAATATCATTGAATTAGGGGCTAGGACACAGGTATACGAACTTTTGCATGTATATAAAAAGAAATATTGAGAAAAATTTAGGAAATCAGAAATGTAAACGTAATCTGGCGCAACTCGTCTACCAGATTAATGTGCCCCTAACGTACATAAAAAAGAGTGCTAGAGAAAAAAGTGAGCCAGGAAGCTAGCTACTAGAGGTCCCAAACGATAAAACCTTCACTTAAGAGCAGATACAATAAAACATGGGCGCTTCATCTCACATATTAGATGCTCCCGACGGAAGGTTAAGAGGCAATGGAAAATGATAATAAATAACAGTTTTTCGTAACGCATTGCGAGTTGAAATGTAAAATAAGAATATTCTAGGAATATCATGGTGATCACAGAAACTTTCTTTTATAGGAACTAGAGGTCGCCCAGTGGTCGAAATTCGACAGTAATTCATTAAATTTTTAAGTCTGAACGTTATTGAGGTTCTTTTGTCAAAGAATCTATAATGTCGTCTACAATCATTGAATATAATTTTTTTGAATTTTTTTCTATTACGTCAGCTGCGAGCGTGTACAAATACGTCATTATGCATTAATTTTCGAATTATTTGAAAAACGCGAACGATAGGAAAAATGAGGTATAGCTTGGCTAAGTCATATTTAAAAAACAATAACATGTTTTTTGACATTTCCTTGGTTTTTTTTTATTGCTATCCTCCAGGTTTCGCCAAGGCTACACAGTTAATTTGCCTACCTTTTTGAAATTGTATAAAATTTAAATAAAAAAATTAATACAAAAAAAATGAAAAACGAAATAAAGAATACGTGCTTCGTATTTTTTTATATATTTTTTTTATTGAAACAAAAAAACCGCGCTGTTAAAAAAAATGTTGTCCGACTGTTGACCACAGACTTTTATGTGTTTGACATTCAGTATGAACGTAAACAATGAATGTTTTATTTTATTTTATTTAATGCATTAGTAATACATATTATATATAAATTCCTTAGAGACAATCTCTACTCTGTGCGACTGTTTAACCACAGACTAATATGTGTTTGACATTGACAGATTTAAATCTGCATTTTGTATTTCACTTCGAAGAGTTTTTTTTATAAATAATCTAAATAAACTCCCTCTTGGAGTGGATTTCACTGAGGGGGAATTAAATCAATCACAAATCATCCACTCCGCATTCACTCCAAATTCACTCCGCATTTACTCCGCTAAATTTTTACAGTGCACGAACGTAAACAATGAATGTTTTATTATATTTAATTTAATGTATTTGTAACACATATTATAAATAAATTTTATCTTTATGTACTCCTTCTCCATATGAACTTTAACTATGCCAAATCTCACACTCCTCCGTGCGCGCAATGTGCTTAAAAAGGGGTACAAAGTTTTTTCTTCACGTATTAATATATATATGACTATGCTAAAAAATCAACCTAAAACATAGCTAATACTGAAACAGCATGAGAAAATAAGCACTAAATTAAAAACCCTATAATTAAAATCAGACCTATTTTGGAAGACTGTTTTAATCATAATTCCAAACTGAAATGAATTGGCATAGCATGAGTGATAAATGTATCATCATGACATGACTACGGCATCATGATAATAAAAGAATGAGAATACGAAAGATCATACTCAAAAATTAACCTAAAACATACTTTGAAACAGCATGAGAATATAAGCACTAAATTAGACCCCCAAGACTGAATCATAGCTATTTTGTTAGACTATTTTAATCATAAATCAGAGCTTTGCGTCCATTGGCATAGCGACTGTATATGGCATTCGGAGCGTTGTAATATTTTTCGTCCCTCCTTGTCATGTTTCTTGACATGGTTATGAACGCAAAAGCACCCAAAACTGATTCGGGTATCGATATCTTCTATCCCCTCACATACATTTCGTTACACTTCTCCCGAAACTATGAAAATTTCACAAGGTATTCCAATTGCAAAAGGCCTTTAAAACTTAACTTCGTTACAAATGTAAATGATATCTTTTACAGTGATCGTGGCTCTGATCCCTTTCTTACAATAATTAAGAACCTTTATTTCTTGTGCATTTTTTTTTCATTTCACCAAAACTCTTCTTGAGAGGAACTGTTCCTCATAGCAAGAATTAAATTCCTTCGTCTCTCTCTTTCTTATATAATCATAAAAGCTATATTTAAATTCAATAGCTCTGATTTGGTGCTGCAAGGTTCAAAATGAATCAGGGAAGCACTGTATCAGCGAGCACTTTGCCCGTTGCCCTCTTTTACTGTGAGAAAAACAATTTTCAGCGACGAAGGTTGAATTTTGATTCGCTAATTGAATGATAGACAAAAAATGGAAACTTCATGGGTGATACCCATTTTTTAAAAAACAATCATCTTATTCTTCTTATCTCCTGCAACATATTCATTCAATCTTCCATAAGGAACTTCTAGAAGGCGCAGGTTTTCCAGATGAGTCTTCTATCATTTCTGTAGTTTGTGCACTCAGGCAGCACTGAGTACTCAAAGAATCTCTTGTTGGCGGCTTCGAGGTTGGAGAGCGAAGCATTATCTGCAGCATCGGAGACTTCTAGAAACCTTCAGGCAGATAAAGAAAGAAAACTATTTCTCAGCAGATGAGACAGTCGCTTACTTTAGAGCTTTTTATCTCTCGGAAAGACAAGCTATTATGTTTTCACGCGATGTTAGATGTGTTTTTCTGGGCCTAGCCAAGTGGAACAGTCCTTGTTTGTTGATTCAAACTAGGTTTTGACACGTCAAACAGCCGAGGTATTTTCGACCACTTTCCTGCAGTTGTGAAATGCATTCAGTGACATTTTCCATTTGTTGTCGTATGCCTTTGTAATGATAATAAATGGGAAATTATTGCCATCTCAATTTATCGTCATATCCCAGTAAATACCAAGTAATCGTCGGTAAGCATGAATTTTGGTCGGCACCGTATCTTGAAATTTACTAAAATTCTGGCCTCTTTTTCAAAGGCTTTCTTCTGTCACTTCTTGTTTCTAGAAAGATTTGAGCACAACAGTTGAGCTTCGCTAGGAGGATTGAGCTCCGGCAGAAGGAATGAGCACATTGAGCTTCGGTAGGAGGATTGAGCTCCGGCAGAAGGAATGAGCACATTGAGCTTCGATAGGAGGGATCAAACGGGGAGGATTGTCGTGATAACAAACTGCAACCAAATTATTAAGTCGACAAATTCAACAAAGTTTAGGGGGGAGGCGCCGAAAAAATTAACCCTAAGCCCGATCATCATTTATCCTCGCTACTCACTGTAGCATGCACAAATGGAATAAATAAGCCTTTTTCTAATAAAAATTGATGTCAGATCTTAATACTTTAAAAGCCTGATAATTCGCCTCTTGGAATTATTATTTCTCTCACTGAGTAGAAAAAGAGTGAAACGGCATCTCTCTGTTATTTAAGAAAATACACTTTTTTTAGAGTCTGAAAAACTGAAATAACCTTTCGGTAACATATACAAGAAAACAAAAATGTTCGTTTGAGAAAAACAAACTGTTTTTCCAGCCTTCTGAAAGAGAAAGGTCTTCTGCTGATCTAAATAGTAAACTCTGAAAACGATCATTGAATCACTATATCAAAGCAATAATTAAGAAGCAATTAAACAGGTAAAAATTGAAATTGGCGGAAGTTATCAATTGGAAACAAAAATTTGGCATGAAACTGGTTACTGTGTCTATTCGTCTGGTCATTTATAGAAATCTATCAATTTAAAATTTGTCTCTGCAAATCTGTGGTGATCATCGATCTGAAATTTGTCTCTACAAGTCAGAGAGAGGCATAGTATTTATTTTTCACCGCACCCGGTCTCATATGCTAACTTCTGGCATTAGAAATTCAAAACTATTGCCTTCTGAGCCCTCCCCCCCACCACCAATAAATCGCATCTGAGGCATCTATACACACCCACCTTCCCGCTCATTACTGTTACTATCAATCTGCATAAAAAATAATCCTTTTTCCTTTTTAAATTAACTTTTCTCCCAACTCTTTATTTCTTGCGTCCTAAGTATAGTAGAACCTCGGGAATCCGAACCCCAGGAAGCCTAAATCTCGGATAATCCGAGCAAATTTTTTTCTAATATTCTGAAAAACTTTTACTGAAAAATGAAGGGAAAATAAGAATTACGATTTAGGAACAAAGCTAATGTTTATTCCTAACTTTAAAAAAGTATTCGAACTGGTCTTTAAGACTGAGTACAGCACCTTAATTAGTAGAAACAAACTCAGATTTCTTCTTTTCACCCTCAACTTGTTTGCCACTGTACCGTGCGAATCGGAGCGTTCTCTTTCCGTACGCCTTCACAGATCACCCAGAGTTAATACTGTACTGCATTTGGTAAATCAAGAGTATTTTACCGAATTTCCCGGAATCCGAACAAAGCTGAGCCCCAATTAGTTCGGATGGTTCTAATGTATACTTGACTTTTGTTAAAGCAAGCATTGTTGAAGCAATTGGTCCATGCTGTCTTTTCTGATATACTGTTTTTCATCATTATATTATTCTACCTGTTACTTCTATTGTGCTCGCTAGTTGCCTGGAAAGTTAAAGCATTGATGGGAAACATGAATCGGAGGAAGAAGGTTATGAGTTCTTTCCACTGGCTGTGGTCTTAGCAAACATTTTTCAAAAACAGGTAGACGGATATGCAATTTATCAATATCTAATGCGAATAATCCAATATTATCTTTCAGATCCCCCATGTTTGTTATATATTAATTTATGTATAAATCAATCTTTCTAGTTAGGACCATTGGTATTTAGTATTTAGTATCGGAGATTGAGGACCTCTAAGTCCAAGCGCTCCGTGCAATCCAATTCATCCCTGGTGTGCACTTGATCAATGGATTTCTCGCTGCTGTCAGGTTTGCTGCTGTAAGTTTCTCGAGTTTCCCTCCAACTGAAACACAAACTCCCCTGAAAATCCTCCAGGAATGCCACTGACCTCCAGACGCAGGAAAAAAAACATATTTCTACCTAAGTTTGCTATCCTAGTTGCTCCCGGTCTGTTTGGCCAATAGAAAATGCCACACTTCTTCTTTATCAAGATTCTTTGATTCAGGGACTTGGACCACCTCCACAACTTTCGTATAAAAATCCCTGCGATACAAAATATTGTTTCTCGGGGCGTAGATGTTACGATGTGGTCTGCTCCCCCTTGAGATAGAAGGGGTCCCGTGGTGGAAGTCTTTATAACTTACTTAAGAACTTTCTGTGGCCATTGCTCCAAACTAATGCAGAATACCACACAGAAGATGATGACTACGAGCGCTGGAATGCTTTAGGATGATCACGCTCATAGGCCAAGTGAGGGGTCGGACGGCTCCTATGATGTGCTTTGAGCCTGTAAGAGTGGTTTGTGGTAGAAATTTCACTGTAGATTTCAAAATCTGGCCCTGCCTATACTATCAGTGAGCTCGTTCTCGGCAATAGTGGCGGGTGTCCGGAGTAAATTTTGTACAAAATGTGGTGAGCTGGTGTCCTCTTTACTGCAGTTAATTTCCATGTATCAAATAGCATAAATTAACAAGAGCAGAAGGAAGGAGTCACACAAACTTTCACAGTTCAGTATCCTAGCTTCATTCACAAACAGCGCTTCCTGTACGTAGAATAGATAAAATAAAATAAAAAGAATCATACAGAGCATTACCCTCATTTGGAGAGTATACTTTCTGTTTTATACGATATCACTACAACTACATCTCAGGCGGAAAATTTCACTTGAAACTAACTTTCCACTAAAATAAATCAAAGCAGCTTCTTAAAAAATAAAACGGGGTCCATGAAAAAAGGCATAAATGAGAGTTCATTTCTCCAATAATGCACTATGAGTCGTACACCTTCCTAAATGTCTCCACACTTTGACAAAAAATTGTCAGAACAAAATTATCGTTAAT
>BGPR01000631.1:174467-238872 GCA_013235015.1 Araneus ventricosus
TTTTACTGTAACCGTGGTGTTGCCCCAACAAAACCCCGAAACGATACCTTCTCGGTTTCAAAAAGTCATCGACGCCATTTTCGTTTGATGCACACGAACTCCCGTCTGAACAGAATGGCTATTCAGGAGCATCGGGGGAGGTAGTTGCGTGGCACAATAAACGCTTTTACGGGGAACCTCTCTTTCACGAATGCTGTAACCCGAGCACTCTGCAGTTTATTTTATGTATGGGATGTCTCCCTAAAATGTCTGGCTTGAAAGCCATCCTTTTATTCCATTGAGCTTTTATTCCGACTTCTATGGAAACATAAGCAATACGGTATTTATGAAGTCTTTTTACTGAGTGGTGGTCCATTTTGTACAGGTTCACTGTTTTTACCCAAGAAAGAGCTCCGATGGGTGCACAGAATCCGCGTTTTTCTCATTGTAAACGTCCAATGAGTTTGCCATGGATTTTCAAGTTTTAAAACACTCTTATATTAGTATGTTAAAAAAGGAGAATATTTTTTAATTTTAATTATTTTCTACTTTTCAGTCTTTAATTTATAATTCATCATAATGAATTTTGTGTGGCGCTACTTGTATGTAACTAAAATTTAAGGAAAAGAATGAATTAGCTGATAATTATGTTCTAAACATGTTAAAATAATGTATTTTTATCAAAAAACACACCACTATGCAAAATTTCGGTAATCTAGCATATAGGGAGCGAGTGAAAAATCGATTACGAAATTCTATCTTTGGAAACATGAAACAAATCAAGTTAAATCACAGGGTATAAGAAAAGCATAAGTCTGGTATTATCAAGAAAAATAGGGAAATCACCGTTTTAATAGAATTTGTCCAATTTGTACCTGGAATCACGAAAATAAAATTTTTATTGCTATTTTGCTAGGGTTACCATACGTCCGGACAGTCCAGAATCGAGGCTCACGTCCGGACTTGTGTCCGGACTTGTGTCCGGATCTTCAAAATGTCAGGATTTCAATCCGGTCTCAGTGAATGCACCAAGAGTGAAATTTGGTTGTGAATATCTGACGTATTCGAAAAAGCTGATATCATTCTGCCAATGAAAGAAAATTCAATGCTCATACTTTTTATAAAAGTATAAAAAAGTAGAAAGTGGATGAGCCTCCTTATCTAGGCTCAAGTTCCAACTGAATATGAAAAGTTTTGGCATTGATATTTTAATTCTGTTTTCCATATATATCATTTCGAATTATCAAAGATTAATAAAAGTTTTATCTTCTTTGCATTCTGACGCCTTAAGTGTTTTTCACTTCTTCAAACTGTGTGCTAGTGTTATGAAAGAGGGGCGTTGGTAGGCAGCTTTTAGAATTTTAATCTATACTTTGACGCCTCACCTCCAAGACCCTTCAACTCCCATTTTCGGCGTGTCCGGATTTCAACTAAAAAAATTATGGTAACCCTATATTATGCTTTCAAAACAAACTTCAACTTGCATTGAAGTTCGCTCGGGCGACTGATTTGAGATAGACACAACAATGACAGAACTTTAAGCGAATTTATAGTTTGAACTCTGAACAGTTCAACGGTGGAGGGGGGAGGGGAGCGAGGAGAAACCACATGGATAAAAAGGGGTCGCGGAAGCACTTTTCGAACACGATGGGATCCGCGAAATTTTCTTGCAGCTGAAAAGTTTCAGTTAATAGGTAACTATACATATTTTATATAAACATCAAAAATTTGAATGGTGGATTTTCTTGATCGAACATTCTAAATCAACACATACCTATAAGAATTCCGATAATATTTTATTATATAAACTAAATTTAAATTGTTCTTTTCAGATGATTTACCATCATTGTTTATAATTGTGTGAAAAAATGTCTTTGCTTTATTCAGGCTTATAAAAGTTGAACAAATACTCTATAGTGGAATAGGGATCCATGCGTATAAGTTATTGCAACAAGACAGCAGAATCGGGTGTTTCAATTTGCTTTTCAAATATTTCTTTCTTTTAATTAAACATATTATTATTATTTTAAAAAATTAGCAAATAAAATAAGCTTCTGATATTACAAACCGCTTATTTTTTAAATAAGTTCAAAGCAACATAGAAACCACTGTGAAGATACAAATTCTTCTGGTAAAATAGATAAACAATCCCATTTCTTATTTACGGAAAACTTTTATAAAAGGTAACGTTAAATATTACTGCTCCAGTTCTTCACAAAATTGTTTTCGTGATCTTCAGTAAACTAGAAACTGCTTTCACGAATATTGGAGGGGGGAGGGGAAATCAGCCAAGATTGTACAATTTGTGTCAAAATGTGCTTCTAACATTTTTATTCAGATTTCAAAATTTTAGCTTACTTGCTGTATGTAATCAAAATTTACTTATAATTTTTTAGTTAATTAAAGAAAAATTTAACTTAAAGACAATGAAAAAGTCAGTAGTGTGCAATCTCTACACGTCCAGGTATAAAATTCTAGAATCGGAACAAGACTGAAGGAAAACCCTAAAATTCGAGTTGAAAATAATAAATTTTTTCCTAACAATGATAGTATTATCTCACAAAAATATTTTTCTATTTAAAAATCTTTCTACATTTATGGTGTGGTAAAAATGGCACTAGCTGTAATCTCATACAATCGGCGAGCTTTTATTCACGAATTTAGTTTGCAATAGTATGTCTTGCGTGATAAAAAGTTAGAATGAATTAATAATTGATAAAATTTTCAGAAGTTCAGCAAAATCTAAGGAATAAATGATACCAAAAGGACGACATTTTTGAAAAATGATTTTAGCTCCTTAAAATATATTGTCTCATTGAAATGAAACTTATCCACGTGTTATGCGTTCAACGATACAGAATCATTGTACAGCGCAAGCCTCCAAAGCCAGTACAAAACCATGTAAACAACAATTCATTCATCCTCCACCAAAAATTGCAACGGAAGCTTTAAATTTCTCCAAGTTGTCCAACACAATAAAACATTTAAACTACTTTAAATCATTCGCATCTGCCTCCGTGGAGATCGACTTCAAGAGAGAGGGACAGAGCCAGAACCGCCCCCTCTCCACCTTTTCAAGAAGAAATCCGTTTGCCTTTTGAGCCCGGACTACAAAACTAGATATTTGGCAACTTTTGTACTGCTTCGCACACTGGCGAGAAGTTGAATAGGAACCCCTCTTTTTTTCCAATGTTCCACCTCGAGTAGGTATTTTAGTGGATATCCAGGTAGACCACAAGAGAAGTTTGACACCTATGGCCTCTTGTTCACGTTGATTTATGATGTTGCAGTTGTTACTGGCTTCAAAAGCGGATCCGACAGGCATGCAATTGATGGCGAAACGGCGGGGAACCACAGATCAACCGCGGTAACTCCCCCTTTTTTTGCTCGTCCTCCCCTCAGAGATCACCCCCTCTCTTAATATACCTGCGCGGGTTATTTACAGTTCGTTCTGCCGAGGAGTGAGTTGATGGATGTTGTATTTTGTAGAATGATTAGATTCCATTTTGTTTGCCGGTTACACCTAATGGCGAGCGAGGTGATGATGACCGCTGTTATTTGCCGTTTCGATTGACGGGATGTATAAAAGGCTATCTCCATTTGTGGGGTGTGTTTGAGAAACCTTTCGAGTGGTGAGGCAATACCTTGGGGTCTCCTTCGGAGATTCTCGAAATCGAATGAGATAATGGATTTCATTGGTTATGTTTTTCGATATCCGACCTGTAATGAATATTACGGAGAAGACTCATTTCCTTTTGGAAAAAAGTGACAACGCCCTATTCATTTATTATTACAATAAATATTTGATATCACGATTATTCTGCACAACTCCTGTTTATCATAATATTTTACTTCAACAAGCGAGATCTAATTGGCAGAGCAGTACTGGGTTCAATAATCAAAAGTTTCATATTAAAAGTTAATTAAATATGAGAATCTGCTTTTTAATAATTGTATTTTTCATAGTAAAAATCTCTGTACGTTTTAAAATTCAACGGCAATATAAAATTTATGATACAGGCGCCATAATTGTTCAGAAACATTTATTTCACTTTGGTACGTGTTATCTGTCGGTGGAACTTTTCTACGTTCTGATCACTTAGAACAGAAATTAGTATAAACAAAAACTGGAGTTTGCTTTTGAACCATTTGAAAACAACGCTTGATCTGGTACTTTCCTTTCTGCATTTCTGCTCCTCCCCGAAACGAGGATGCTTGAGTTGTCTACAGGTCACTGTGACTTTTTTGTCAGTCATCAAACCTTTTGTCAACAAGGTATGATTTGTTACAGAATATCTGGTAAATGTTTGAGCTGTCCCCAGAACTCTACGATTTCTCTCAGTAATCAAGCCTTTTGCTGAAATAAGAAGAATAAATTATGTTCATTTGTTATAGAATATCTCGTAGAAGTTTGTGCTGTCGCCAGGCCGCTACGGTTTCTTTTGTCTTAGCCTCTTCCAGCAATCAAACCCTTTGGTTAGACAAGGATAGCAAATTATATTCATTTGTTGCAGAATATCTCGTAGGTTTTTCCTTTTCAAAGGCCAATTTTAGGTGATGTATGGGTGGAGAATGCTACATACTCCTGAAGTTTTCCCACATTCTCTAGGAAAGGAATTTCATTCAATGCTGAGGGAAACATAGAAAAGCACGGCGTACCTATTGTGTCCTCAATGCAGTAATTTTCATTTAATTGCACATGGGATTGAATAATTTTCTAACTTATGCCACTTAAAGATTGGAAGAAGTGAATCGAGAAGATTGGAATTCGTGTTCTTTACACAACATCGGAGCTCCTCGGCTAATGTCTTAATCAGCAAACAATTTTTTATTTGAACCAGCGAGTGTGTTTTTTCCTTATCTTTTACACATACTTACATACTATGACGTGTTTTGTGTTTAGTCTTGCAGTATAATGAAGATAATCGAATATGCATTTTAGATCTCTTTTCTTTATCCAGTTTGGTACAAAAATTGATACAGATCTAAAATTTTGATGTAAAAGTTATAGACTAAGATTCTTCTTTATCACTCTTCATTAAAAAAAATAAAGTATCGCATTCACATATACAAGAATAGACACACCATAGACAGTCTTCCCTTTGATAAATCTGATCCAAAGTTTTATACAGATATACAATTGTGGTACTTTGAACATATACCAAATTTCCTTCTATCTAGCCTATCTAGCTATTTCTGATTTTCAGCTATCCTGTACACGCGAACACGGATGGACGGACAAACACTATTTTCTGAATGATTTTGTTCAAAATTTTGAAAGATAATTAGTTTTAGCGTAAAGACGGCAAACGAATTCCCATTCGTCTAGCTCGTTACTTTTTTTGAGTTATCATATCCATACGCAGGCAAGCAAACAGAATTCCAAAAAATGTTGTTTATTTTAGCTCAGTGAGGTCTAAAACACGGAGTTCCTCGAATTAGCAGTTTTTGACGATTACAACACTTTCGTTTTGTGTACTTTATTTAAGAACGTAAAAAGAATTGATATCTCTCAACCTATATTTTAACATTGTTTATATCTTTTATGAAACAAGTCCCCCTTATAGCTTATAAATATCGTACTATATTTATGGTCGTAAAAACCAGTCTTTGAATCTGTTAGTCAAGGGCTTGCAGAGATTCATAGCAAATGATGATTAATGATACTAGCTGTTGTCATGTAAATCAAACTAAATGGCTAATAAATATCAAACCAATAACATAATAAACATTGTTTACTCTTACTTGACACTTCGTGTAGGCGCAAGAATAAGAAACTCCACAACCTCTGGTGATATCTAGACACTTAAAAGTTTCTTTGATGAGTAGAAGATGCCTCACTTCACTTTTATCGTGAGTTCTTGATTCAAGAAATTGCCTAAATGTGCTAGACCAAGTGGAATTACAGTCATCACCGTACGAAATTTGAAAGTGAGAGTAGTGAAGAAAGAAATGCATTAATGTTTCTTAAATACTTGTCAGGGTAAATCAATTCTTATTATGTCCTAAATTCTTATGAAATATTAGGTTTCGGAGATTGTGTCACGTTGAAACCGTGAACACCGTCAGAACTCCCCATCACTGGGCGTTCTTCTTAAATGGTATGTGGCTGATGGAAACAAAGCAGCATAAGAGCTGATCGAATAATCGATGACTGATAATCAGTCATTAAGCTCTTATACGGGAGAAAAATTATGTGTTCCATATTTATTGTCCTGCTAAGAAACAAACACCGTTATTTATTCAGGTTTCGAATACTTTTCGCGAAAGCAATCTCAGCGGCACTTGCAGTGACTTGTTATAAGAATGAAAAACGCAATTAGTGCATAATAATTTCTGTGAACGATTGATGTAATGTTCTTATAACCTATTCTATTAAACGCAAATAAAATTTTTTAAAACACATTTAAAAATTATTTTACAAACCAAAAAAAGCATTCCAATACTCCATCTTCCTCCATTTCTTGTATTCTGACGTATGGCCGGTGTGTAAACACGAGTCAGAAAAATTCCCTTTGAGTAATGACCGTCAGATAAATATTTGTGCCAGAGCTACTTCCTCCACTGGTCAACACAAGAAGCGATATTGACTGCTTGAAGGACTTCACGCTTATCCCAAAGAATAACGCCTCTCCCTCCGTCAATTCCCAGGGTGTGTGCGAATCCACCCCTCCAAATGCATATCCATTGTTGAGTTCACTTCCACCACTCCTTTCAACAAGGTCTTTTTGGACTTCTTATAAAAAAAGGGGTTGGAAGGCTGTACTTACAAGTCTCCAATGACACTTGAGCGTGAAAAGGGCAGCCTTTAACATGTAAAAGAAATCACTTTCTTGTGGTGGGTTACTATTTCCGTTCTTTTTATTAGCATGTCCACCCCTTCAGTAAAAGAAGTTCCGCTTTGTCGGTTCTGACTTCAAGGAATTTGGCTAGATTTAACTTTGGGTCCTTGAGGATTGTTAAACAGAGTAGGACTATTTGTCGGTGGATAAATTTTTCCCTGTATAGAAAACAGAAGCGACTGTGAAAACAATGCTACTGTGTGCAGACCACAAATCTTGCATAAATACATTTGTGGTGAAGATATATTCTCACTTTTTAGACTTTGAGCACAAGAACAAAGTGTAGATGAACAGAGACTTTATGACCGTATGGATGGTAGTGTAGTTAATCCCTTGGGACTCAAGGGATTTGACTACATTGAACACCGGAGGATTATTAAACAAAGCATACTTGTCAGTGGATAAAATTTTCCCCGAAGTGCAAACGGAGACGACTGTATAAATAATGCTACTGTGTCAAGACTTGTTTTGGAAAATTTGTGATTACAAAGTTTTTCGGTTTTCAAACCTAGAAGACGAGAATAAAATTTAGAAGTACAGAGATCTCACAGGCAATGTACCATAGGGTTTGACCTTAAGTCTTATGATTTTAAGGGTCTTATGATTTTACGCCGGACACTCGAAGATTGTTAAAAAGAGTGGAATGTGCAGATTATTTTTCAGTTGATAAGATTTTCTCTAAAGAGAATGCAGAGGTGGCCGTGAAAACAAAGCTGTAAGATTTAGGTTTTAATACTTGGGTAGGCAAATTTGTAGTGAAGGTAAATCTGACATTTCAGACCTTGAGAATACAAAATTTATATATAAAGAGCCCTTGCAGATATATGGATGATTGCTTTCACGTCAAGAAATTTTACATGAAAATTGTTAAATAGAACGGAATCTATTGATTATTTATTTGTGGATAAAATTTTCCACACAGGAAAAACAGAAAAAATTGCAAAAACAATACTAGTAAGTCCCATTTTAGATCTAGGATGAGTAGATTCATGATTTAAGATATGGTTTAAACTTCATCTTGCAGAGAAGAATAAATCTTAGATGGACAAAGACATCACGGAAATTCCAATGACTTTTAAAGTCAAGTGTAAGGGTAGTTCATAAAGTAATGAATCCAAAATTGCCACGAGAAACCACCAATGCTAGCGAAATGTGTAAAAACCAGTACACGATCTCAACAAAAAAAAAAGAATTCTCAAGAATGGGACGTCAGATGGAACAGTTGTTGTGTGACTTTAGAAAAAGGAGAACAGTCAACCAAGCACATTGTCGAAATTCAATTTTCTAACTCTTTCAGCGAGATTGAAACAATGAGAGGTAATGTGAGATCAGAGCGTGGAAGCAGCGAAGGAAGAACGCCTTGGAGAAATGTTGGCCTCATTGCGACCAGCAATCAAACCCAATGGTTTCCCGTTGCAAAGATGTATACAATCCACTAAGTGGGGACTGATCACTGAGCGCAGATCTCCATCACTGAGGCGCAGAAATAGTTGACTTAAGAAGCCTTTAATATACCCTCAAAAGCAAACATGATAATGACTATGATTGGCAATGCTCATTTGAACTGTCATGTTTCTTTATTCTGTGATTTGTAAACCAATATCAAGAAATATCTTATATTTGTTAGAAGACATTTCAGGGAATTGCCATTTTATTTTAAAATGGGTGAAGTTTTTAGAGAAATTGCCTGCTTCTCTGATATGAGTCGATGTTTTCAGCACCAACTTTAACTGTATTATATAAAATTCCAGTTTCAACGTTTAGACGATTCTTGTCCATTTAATAAATCACACACGTTTCTCTTCCCGGTAAAATGAAATTTAAACAATACCAACTATTTAGCCCTAACCCTGCCTCCTATCCAATAGTGTGTGCCATTCTTGTAAAGCACATTATTGCATAGTGTGTCCCGAAGCTGTTAACACCATCCCTGTCCGTTATATATAAAAGTCCATTACACCATATGCTTGATTTTGGTCCATTACATAAGTAGCACACCATATACTCTTTGTAAAAAGAATGTAAGCAATGCCAAGAATCTCTCCACACTATCCTTAAGTTAGTAACAATCCAGCAATATGGGCCATCCAATTGTGTGCCCCAATTACCATATCAAGCATATAGTGTGTACCAGTTTACTTATCGTTTTCTAACAGGCGAAGCCGAAAGGACCGAATTCCGTTGTATTGCTCATGCTCAGTCATGTGCGATGTACGTGTGTAGTGAAGTTTTGTTGTTTGATATTTCGAATGTATGCCAGTGGCAACTTCGTGTAGTAGGAAAATGGAATTTAGTAAAATAACGACGAAATGCTAGATTTCTAAAACGACTGAAACTTTTTTTATGTAAATATTAAGCTTATTATTTTTCTAAATGTGTCATAAATTGATGATTTCTGCCTTTTACACAGGGTGAAACGCTGCTTTGTATTCATTAAAATGCCTATTAAGTGGATATTCTAAAACCTCAAAATGGTGCCTGGAGGAGTGCTTCCTACAAAAAATCAGACCACCTGTAAGAGCATGGGTGGCGAGAGCGATAAGCATCAGTTCTTGCGGGGAGCATCACGTGCTTCATCAATGTCTTCCATTTTTTCGTTGGGCGAGTGATCAAACGATGAGGCAATATCGGAAGGGATATTTTCGCAGGTGAGTGAACACCGGGTTTGACAAGTGTCGCACCGACAACGACACTGATAAGAGGAGCTTCTGAAAATGATGGCACCGGCTTTCTCCCTCTCACCGTATCTTAAATGCTATTTTTGATGGGAAATTGAGTCGATTGAAGTAAGATATTTTGATAAAAGCTTAATAATGCATTTGTTACGAGCGAGTAATCATTATGAATGCTGTAGATAAAATGATTTTTTTAAAAAAAAAATTGAATGAATAATTGATGTATTCTCAGTGAGGCCAAAATTAACGCTCAGGATAAAGAAAAGCTGGTAGATTAATAGTTGTTTTCCAGTTATCATATGTTTGGCGTTGTATGGCATAATTTTATTCTTAAACCATTAGACCAAATCAGTTAACGTGATATCAATGAATGCTGCAGAAAAAAAGAATTTTGAAAAAGTGAATGAATAATTCACTGTAAAAAATCCACCTGACAATCCAGTTGAAAATTTACTGATTTTAACGGAAAATTTCCATAATGTGTCGAAACCGGTATTTTCCCCTAAAACATACGGACACTTTCCGTAAACCACGAATCGGAATGGCGAAAATGGGATTTTTCCATCTTTATGGCTGCCGTAACTGGTCTAACCGGTTTAGAATTGGCGACAACGCGCAAAATTTTGAATCCGAAATGTATTACTTTCTACTGTTAAAATGTATTAAAAAACATCAAGGCCAAAAGATATCAGCATGTTATTACCATAAAATACACATATATAAGGCATAAAGTCAATATCTGTTTTAAATGTGTGTATTTTAAACGAGTATAACTTTAATATGCTATTCATTTTGATTCATTTTCGTTTTTCCCCAATTGCCTCTCTCGCCAAACAACTTTGAATAGGCGCCAAGAAAGCCGGGAAGGAAAATTGAATCATGGAACCGCGCCGCCATCTTGTTATGTCTCTAGAAATGTCAGTATTATAAATTTATTTATAGGATAACGTGTTTTATGTAGCCTTCAATTGCACAAATAAAAGATGCTCAAAGAAGATTCCAGGATTAACTTTTCATAGGTAAGTCCACTTTTCTATTATTAAAACCAAATTTTTGTTTGTTGTGATTGTGGGTGAAAAGCTATGGTGAATAAGTTTACGTTTTTAACTGATTTGCTTGAGTTACAAAATCTAAATTTCTAAAGTGATTGTTACAAATTTGGTATTAATTGTAAATATGGCTCAACTTCTTTATTGTTATTACACTAGAATTATTACACGCTATCATGAAAGGACAAACTTTCATGACTGAAGTTTGCTGTGTTTTGTTTGAGCAATTTATTTCTTATATATTTTGAATAAATGGTAAAAAAATCTAATAGATATAAAATTCAAAATATTTTATAGATTAGTATTTCAATTATGTGTTCTGTAAATGAAAAAGCTTTAGTATGTAATATAGTGATGTTCTTCTTTTGCAATGTTTACATATGATATGCAACAAAATTTAATACCATAATACAACATAAAAGAAAGTTTATGAAAATTTTTAATTCAATTAATATACCAAAATTAAATTACTTATCTTGTTTATACACATTTGTTTAAAAAAATTTACATATAAGCATAGAAACAAATTTCTTAACAAGGTTTCTATTGAAATCTTGTCTTAGCTTTCTTTATGTTTGCCATTGGAAACTGATGTCTTTTTTCCTTTTACAGCTGCATTTTAAACACAGGTTAAGCAAATATTATATACAAATACTATTATTAAAAATTGATTATTCTCGGTTAAGTAGCAGACGCAAGAGCACATGCTTTCTGTTACATCTGTATTTTATGTTCATGTTATTGATTTTACACAAAATTAGTTTTCGAGTTATGGACTGCATTTGGATTTAACATTTTAATGTTGTCGCTTAATTTTATAACTGATACTAACTATTGTATTGCATATAACTTAATGTTTCTGAGCTGAAATAGTAAATAATACATAATAGTTCAGATATGAACTTTTTTATGCAAAAAGCTCTAAATTTACAACAAATTGTATGCAAAATGTAAAAGCAAGATTTTTTTTAAACAATAAAGTATACATTTTTCGTCTGAAATATTCATTATATTTTCATTATATTTCAATTTCATTATATTTTCAATAGCTTCCCAAAAGATGAAACCCACAGAAAATTGTGGGTGAAAGCGGTTCGGTGCGAAAACTGGGAGCCTTGAAAATCTCATCATCCATCTCATCTTCAAAAGGTATTAAAAGTTTTATTATATATATATTAATTTTATAAGCTTATTTTTAGGTATTTATTAGCTGGAGGCAGAGCTAGCTAGTATTCTGGATGCACATTTTATTACCTTTTCACTGTAAACTTAACTCAACCTTGTTTTAATTGGTTTATGGAGTATCAACAAAGAAAATTGTGTTCACTGGCACAATTAGTAGATTTGAATGTTTATTACTTAAATAATATTGTTAATTTATACTTATTTCAATTTAGCTTGAGCATAGCATAAAATACAAACTTTGCATTATTTATTTAATAGTTTTACATAACAGCTTTAATTTCAACAGTAGTTTGAATTTGTTTTTATCAAATAAATAATAATTTAGATTTTTACATTTAAATTTTTTCTAGTAGATAATTTAAAAATATAAATTTGTTTTAGGAACAAACGGACGCTTTGACATTTTTGATCTAATGAACATATGCAGTTATAACTTATTTTATTTTTTAAAATTTGTATCTAAAGAGCTAACTAAATGGGAAAGTTGAGTGAAGTTCACACCATTTTATTTTTTATTAATTTCATAACAGGTTTTAGAAAATGTTTATGTTTAAGTAATTGTTCTTTACATTTTTTTAGGTGGTAAAATAAGGTAGCTGCCAACCCAAGCAGTCTTCGAACCAGCCCATTCCAAGATAGAAGTACAGCAGGCAATAATTGGAGTAGAGAAACTGTATTCCACTAACAGATGTATACATCCGCCAAATGATGTTTTTAGCATTTGTAAAGAATGTTAAATTGTTTTTCGACAACACATTATAAAAAATGAATTTTTGAACATTCTTTTAAGTGTTGCTGCATTCGTTTTCAATCAAACTAAAATATAAATTATATAATTAGTTGAATATTGATTTAATAAAGTAATATTTTTTCGTTTGTTTTAAGTAAATAGTTGGTTTTATAATATGTATAAATATATACATTTTTTCTTTCAAAAAGGTTTTGAAAAATCTTGATTAGCATAGTTTTAAAACTTTTAAAAAATCTAAAGCTTAAAATAAAACGAAATTCCTACCTTGGCTTGAAATTTTAAATTTCTTGGATCGAAAAGAAATATGTCTTTTAAAAATATGTTACGAATTTAAGGTAAACGCTCCAGTAGTGGACAACTTAAGGGTATTTCCTCAATTAGCATCTAAACTTTTGAGAAGTTTCGCTAATCTGTATTTTTTTATGGTTGTTCAAACTTTTATCTAAAATAAGAATCATCTGAAATATCAAAATAACTGTAATATAATTTTTAAAAAATTAAAAACTTGGATCACTCCTATGCACCAGAAGTGGGCGTAGCAAACTTTTGATGTACCAGTAGTGGGCATACCAAAAGTGGGCCACCCAGATTTGTCAATTGTGCCAAAGAAAAAAGAATAAAATCATTATATATAGTTATAATAATAATACATTAACATTATACACTATAAAAATGCAATAAAAATGGCTTGCTATAGGTGAAATCTTTTATTTATAGATTCTAGTTACATGAGATTTACATTTTTTCTCTAATTTAATTAAAGCCAATTTTTTATTAAAGGTATATATATGCTAATTATCGATCTTTCATTTTAAGTTCTGTTTGGGGCATTATGGATATTAAATCTTGATATTTTATGTTGAATAAGTCTTTTTTTTTCTTTTATCATCTTCCCTCTGCAGCCAGAAAAGAGTCCTTTTAAATGGTGATGGAATATTTTTCGATGGCCCAGCAATGCGATAGTTATTATTGTCTGCCTCGTTACAGAGCCCAACTAATTCTTGAATATCAGTCTTTTCCTCAACAGTACTATAAAATATTTATTATTTAAGTAATTGGTCAGAATGTTCCATTAGTGTACCAGTAGTGGGCCATTAGTGTACCAGAAGTGGGCCATTTGCCCACTACTGGTTCTGATAAAAATAAAGCAAATCTAATTAAATAAAAAGACTTTACAAGATATAACCTTCTTATTAAACATCACAAAAACAGTCTATTTGAGAAAAAGCATGTGCTCCAGTACTGGCCTCCCTAGGCCCACTACTGGAGCATTTAGTATAACATTGATCCAAAAGTGGGCCACCCTTCACTATCCATAAATTATCAATATTATTTAATTTAAAGATAGTTTATAATACATTCATTATATAATCAAATAATATCGATAACAATTCATTTTAAAAACAAATAGAATGTATGCTAAAAAATAGTTGAATGAAGAGTTACCTCTTAAGGAAGTCACTAAGAACAAGCTAAAAATGCTTCTCTCAGAGACCAACTTCAGCAACAAACTTTCTAGCTCCTAACTAAACAGGAAATAAAGGCTGTTCCTTTGATTATTTAGTTGATAAGGGTTTCAGCCTACCAGAGGCAGATCTCTTATTTCATTGAAATGTTGGAATTTCTTGTTTTTCAACTTAAAAATTCAAGTGGCCCACTACTGGAGCACTTACCTTAATGTTTATTTTCTTTTAAATAAAGGTACTTTAATAATATAATATGCAGATTTTCATTTTAAACCTTACATTTTTACCATAACTTTTGTTTTTGCAAATATTATTTATCTATTTAAAACTTAATTTGTTAAAAAAATAATAAAACTTGTATAAGGATCTAGCTCCATAATTTCTACTTGAGAAATTTGTGATATTCTTTGGAAATCTAAAGCTTTTATAATATAAAAAAAAATAAGAATTTTCATTTTAAGATAGTTTTTTTTAACATTAACTGAAAATTGAGTTATTTGGGTGCTAGAATTGTAGTGACCTTAATATTGCATTTATTGAATATGAACTTATGTTAACAATACAAAAATGGATTATTAAAAAAAATGTATATTTGAAGAAAATTTTGTGAAAATATAAAAATTTTAAAAAGTATTTCCTGAATTAAATAGGAAAATTTTGTTAAAAATAGGGAAGTTAAGGTATCCGCATACGTTCGAAAACCCATTTTTGACCGAAAATCATACTTTTTTTTTAATGTCTTATCTGAAAGCCTATTGTGTTTAGTTTTCAAAACAGTTTTTATTTTACATCTATGATGATCAGAAGTGAAATTAGAGACATTTTAGTAGAACTTGACAGTTGAAAATGGAGTGGTAAATAATACGATAAAGAAGCATTTTTCATTGTTTTTACTTAAGATATTTTAATTTTATTGTTTATTTTTGTTTTATACTATTTTACATATACCAGGTATTATTTTGAAAGATTTTCAGTGTGAATTTCTTGGTTTTATATGACATTGTTGCAAATTTAGGTAATTTTGAATCATTGCAGTATCTTGATTCTCCGTTAATGATGTAATTTTTGATAATAAACGTAGGAAAAGTACATAAATTGTACTTATGATCAATATCAATCACTAAAAGTATCTCTATATCAACTAATAGGCATTATAAAGTTATTTAACTGAAAAACAATATTCAAATCTATCGATGGCGGCTGAATGATAGAAAACAATAATGACACATAAGGCTCAAGAAAACGACTAAAAAAAATTTCCAATATGAAAATTTTTAAAAATGTGCTAAGCTAGCAAACACTAAGGGCTAGCCTACAAAACTGGGGAGTATTGAAGAAAAATTCTTTTTTCTTCTCATTGTAAATTAAAAACATAAACTTTAAACTCATTTTTCTCGAAATGTGATTTTTTGCAAAATTTTCATTTTCCAAACACGATAACTAAAATTCAATTTAAAATATCCGTCTCAAATTTGGCATACATATTATTTATTATATTGTCTAGGTAATGAACCAAAATATAAGTCAAATAATGCTCCATTAAAAAGTTATGTAGCTTTTAAGGTTTGAAAAAAGGCCAAAATTCTTGAAAAATTCTTACAATTTACATGTTTTTAGAGATATTGCAAACCTTTTGCTTCAGGACCTAGCCAATAGTTGCAGGATTGCATGTACTAGAGGATTTATCATTCTGAGTATTTCTTTTTGAACGAGAGTGTTTGAAAAATGGTCAAATTTAGTGCAAAAAAATCAAAGTTTTTCCAAATATTTAAAAATATATTTAATTCATTAAACTTTTTTCTATGATTTATTAAGTTTTAACATAAATGTCATATAAAAATACAAAAATATTGCTTCAAATATCATTATTTAAAAAAAAGGCCTCCGAACGTAGTCGGATACCTTAAATACCAGTTGCTCTATTTAGGTACGAAATCCAAACAAAGTTTAATTTTTTCAAACAAGTATAATTTTCAGTGATATGAGAATTGTGGATGAAATTTAAAAGAAAATTTAGCTGTTTATTTGGACCCTAAAATTGTGGTGATATAAATTTTATTACATATACTAAATGTGAACTTATGTTAAAGGATATGAAGTTGAATTATTCAAAAATGAAAACATATAGAAAATTTTTGTGAAAACACAAAAATTTTAAAAAGTATTTCCTGAATTTAATAGAAAAATTTTGTTAAAATAAGGGAAGAGTTAAATACCTGAAAAAAAAGATAGAAGGAAAGCACATTGAAGTTTTTATAGGTGATTGACATTGTGTGCACATGGAGAGTTTCATTGCAATTGCACATTCCAAAATAAATTGAAACAAGATATGATGTTCAATTTCATCAGCTTTTGTATGTTTCCATTGAGATTTTTGATTAGACAAGTTTTTAAAGAGATTTAATTTGGTATGATTAACTTTTTTTTCTAACAAGTCAATTCACCCTTAAATAGATTCTAGGAGCAGTTGTACATTAGAAGTATTGCTTTCATTAAGAATAAGCAGCATAAACATTAGAGACACATCATAGAATTAACCAGGAAAATGTTGAATATTTTGTGTATTTAAAATGGAAGCATTTTAATAACTTAATCTCCAACTCGTGAACTATTTTAAAAAAACAATTATTCCCCTCTCCTTCCAGTGTTATACGCTTGCTTTCATTCCTTAAAATTCAAAAGCATTTTTTTTTTCCTCTAACGGGCTTAAGAGAAAGTAGATTGCATAAAATCAATTGAATCAGTCTTTCTCAATTTATTCATGTTATTGCTAGTTATTCCGACTCTCGATTTTTAGTTGCGTCATTTTATTGTATTCTATTTAATATGAATTTTATTGGTGATAAAAACTGAAGCATATGCTGTGTGTAAATTCGGTAAAAATGAAAATTAAAGAAAATGAGTTCAATAGGATGTTGCTGAAAGTAGGAAGGAAAATAAAATATTGGAAGAAATAGAATAATGGCACTTCCATAGATACCCAGGGGGAAAAAGAACAGTAAATTAAGGGGGTCACATACCCCTTAAAGAGTGGAAAAGTGTGGATTTTGCAAGAAAGGGTTGATCATGTCCCGGACTCATTAACTCGAAATGAAACACAAATACCTTTTTCAGCACTCATTTAAATTTTTTGAATATTGTGTGCATAACTGTTTGAAACCTTCTAATGAAAACTTTGAAATTTTAAATATTTGGTGTCCGTATTGCCTTCTTTAAAATGTCATAAAATCATAACTTTGGTTTAAATCATAAAATTTATGTGCACTTAAAAATAAAATTTCGGCATTGAAAAATGTATTTCCGGTTTAGAAACAGAAATTGTGCATATTTTCTTTAGAGTTGGTCATTTCACTTCTGTAGGATTTTAAAATTTTGCAAATAAAGGGAATAAGTAGGTATTGTAAAATCCTGTGATGTGCAAATCATTCTAAAATTTAAAACAGTCGTTAAAAAAGATTTTTTAATATGTACTTTCCACTGATAATTATCATTTATGTAAACAATAGATCATAATACTCTCATAAAAATTTTTAAATTTGCTTTGCAATTGATAAGAGCCCTGGACGTTTTTAACTATTTGTCTCAAAAATCGCATCTTTCGACGCTAAAGGGGACCTTAAAAAAAAAAAAATCTGTTAAAACACAGAAAAATCAGAAACAGAATTAATTTCCTTGAAAACACGGAAAAATCAAAAACGTAATTTCTATGAAAAAACTGAGAATTCGAAAACGGCAAAAGTAAAAACGGAAAAACCAAAAACAGAATTTCTGTGAAAAAACGGAGAATTCGAAAATGGTAAAAGTAAAAACGGAATTTTCTGTAGAAAAGCGGAGAAATGCTTTACGAAACGGAATATTGCTGCCAGTACTTTTTCCGTGATTTGACGGATATTTTTTTACAGTGTGGGATATTCCCAGTGAGGCCAAAATTAACTCATAGAATAGAGAAAAGTTGACTCTTTACCTGTTAAAGTCTAAAATAGGAAATTGAATAAAGAATTTAAATTGATATATTGGGTTTCAATGGAATCGATGCTTGCTCATGTAATACCTCTGAACTGCATCGTACCTAATTTTGGTTCCATGAAGTAGAAAAAAGGACATGACATCTCAATGCAGCATAAGACGCAGAACCCCTGATTAACCCTTGTCAGCGCCTTTATCAATGGAAGTTTCGGGGCCCCACCCAACTTCCAAACCAGATTTTTTTCTATTGATTTTAATTTAATCTCTATAAAGCAGTTTTTCAGTAAATAATATTATAACAACCAGCAGTAATATTTTTTTTTTGCGCTTCATTCTAAAAAAAAATGTTTTAGTATCTCGAGTATGAAAGATTTAAATTTAAATGTAATTTTAAATAAAATGGTTAAAACTTTGCACAATTCCTAATGCAAAATTTTTCAGGACTCCTGACTTGTAAAACCTTGATCTGCTAACGAATTTAAAATATGGAAAAAGCCCCAAGAATAACGTTCTGAAATGTACACGATGCTTCAATTTGATTTCAGTGAGTCCGAGTACACAACTCTTATAAATCAAGTGAAAGCTGTGAAAATAATTTTTTGAAAATAATAATCTAGGGGCTTCCGAAAGTTTCGGGGCCCATAGGTAGCTGCCTACATTGCCTATTTAATTACCGGACCTGCGTGCACAGTTGTGAGTATCAGTGACGTCACGTGAATTGACTCCGTTGCTACCCAGAGGGGGGAACGCCCCCCCCGTCGGGGAAAATTTTTGTACGGGGTATATAGTTGATAAATAATAATCTGGCGAAAATTTGAGAGCAATGTCATTAAATTCGTTTCCCCTCCACATATATCAGGTCGTGCCTTTTTATCAAGGAGACCGTGCCCCCCTTACGGGCAAACTCTAGCTCCATTCCTGTTGCTACCAATCAGTAAATTTCGTTTTTTCAGTGTTTCTGAAATGCAGAAGGAAACATACAAGCATATCTGATCATTGACATCGCTCAGGTATATGGGTTCCAAAGAGTAATATTATATTTTTTGTTCACAGTTGTCATCAGTGGCATAGCAATAGTAATGGCGTGTATGTCATAGTATTTATATTTGGCTCTCTCATTACATTTGGGTTAAAAAACTGACATAAACCGGCGAATGGTATGTTGTAGGGATGGTGGAAATCTCGGCGACGTTCATAAATGGGCCATCCATCTCATAGGGGTGGAAATGCTGTGGGTTTGAAGTTTTCATTTCCTCTTAACCCTTTGACTACTAACGGGACATATACATACCAATGACATTTTGAAACTACTACCGGGATAAAAAATTACTTTGAAGCTCATTGTAACATGTCCCAGTTGTAGAACAAGAACAATTGTGCACATTTCATCTTTAGTCACCTAGATGGAACAGACTATTTTCCCTCTAAAAGCCATTGTTTACTGAAGACTTTTCTTCTATGCATGGATGCTCAATAGTTTTAATCTATTGGTAAGCAATACTCATCTTTTTGCAATAATATTGATGAAATGTTGTAAATATACACATAGGTATTCGCAATAACTAATAATAATCATGTTTCATGCATAAAAATGTAATGCTTTTTGGTTATGAAACTACTATGTCCTGGTCTTTGGTTTAAAACCCATTCGGAGAAAAAAAAATCTTCCTAACAATCCATTTATCTTATTTTGAGCCTATTGTCTTTATTCGCTTAGAAAATTGGATAAAAACATTTTTTCAAAAAATCCGTGGTCAAAGGGTTAACTCCCTTAAGATTGAAAGTAGAAAGAGAATTCAAATAAGGTGGATTATAGCTTCACCATAAGGAACAACTTTTGGAATGAAAGTTTTTCGATAGCTGCAATTGCTAAGAAATTAATGGCTGAAAAGCGATTTTCACCCCCTAACTTTGACTCTGTTTAACCTAAGCTTTTGATACTTCGTTGGAAAGCTCTCAACATCAGCATTCTGTTCCATGAAATATTCATCGAGATTCTGACATCAATGATCAAATGCTTCCCACTGGTGAGGCATGGTTTGAAGAATATATAGTGAAAATCACTTTCGTCACCTGATTACGATTCAAAACCGCGAGGTCCATTCCAAATAGACCTCGTCTTTCCTCAAAACGGAAGGTTAATATAACTAAATTCATCTATTTATTTCATATCGTTGCAATTCCCATCCCCCCTAAAAGTACTATCCCCACAAAGAAGGCATCATTGTTTCTTTCTTTAAAAGATAAGAGTGAGATAAAGTCAAAAGAATTTTATGAAAAAATCATTACTAAATATTTGGCTCGTGGCATCAATATATATCATCTTATCACTTGTAATAAAATACTCAATTCATAGTGAAATAGTAGCCACTATTAATTTTCTTCTTATACATAAACCACCCACGTCAAGAAATTCAATACGCTCCTGCATTCTCCTGTCTGTCGTATCAGATAGTAATCAAATAGGTCGTGATGCCGAGGAAAGCTAAAGCGTAAAAACCTGGTAATGCTACTTCCGAAGAATCAACGGTTTTGTATTCGACAGACTTAAAAAGAGTTTTTGGCTACTTTATTCTATTGCGTAAGGAAACAGTACGGAGTCACTGGATAGGAAACGGTAACCATGAAGGGACCAAATATAGAACTATGACATTCCGTAAGGAAAAAGGGGACATAAAAGGTCTATGACGATATTGCTTATTCTCAGAAAATATGGCAATATTTTATTTATCGTTATGAAAATTAGTGTTATTGTAAATTTAATGTTTGTGTAGACGGAATTTTGTAAGCAATTTCTCGCTCAATTCTTAGTGTCTTAAGAGTTCCGAAATTTTGTAGTGACGTATTTTCAATGACAATGCAATATTGTCACTTTCTAACTGACTACGGAATAGCCGAGTGGTTAGAGCGTTGCATTTCCATGCCAAAGGACCCATGTTCGAATCGTAGGACTTTTATGTATGCCAATATTATTGCAATTATTTAATTTAATTTATCTGTAAGTTTCATTTATGGAAGTGAAAAGACCTCATCTGAATAAGTCTTCAATTGTGGTACTGTCCATGTAAAGTGCTACTGCGTAATAAACCATCCTGTTCGTTACAGTGTGTAGTAAGTTAATGTCTACGTGACACTATTATAATAATTTTAGAACTTAATTATTAATGAGATTAAAACTAATTAAATTCATATACCACATAGGAAATGCCATCTAGTAGGGAATTCGAGAAAAAAAATGATTATTAAATTTCACAATATTTATTTTAAGGAATTATTATTAATTATTGGAAATGCATCTTCGAAGACTAGAAGGGTTGATAAAAATGAAGTAAAAAAATAATAAATTAAAAACATTCTTTTATTAGTGTACTAAAAAGTAATAAACGAGGAAAAACGTTTACATTATTTATTTTATACCCCACACCTATCCAATAATAATTTTCTGGAATACTGCTTCTTGAGATGTTTTTCCTCTCTCTCTTTTTGCTGCTCAGATCGAAACCTTTACTGTAGGAGATTCCACGATCTCCAAAACTTCACCTCATTTAGAATCGCTATCCATAATATGAGAAGAGCTTTTTTATTGTTATGATATTATCAGGGCCATATTTCCCATAGGGCCAATCTAGGCCATGGCCTAGGGCGCAATAATCGGAGGGTGCAAACCTAAAAGAAATTACAATAAAATATTTACAAATTTCAGTATTCTTACAAAAATCGTTCTGTGGATGTATGGTGCAAACAGTCCAACACACAGGATAATGGAGAATTAAGGCTTATTCTCAAATATGCAGGAAAAACATGAAGAACAGGTAACAGGAACAATAACTCTTGTACAGAATAGCAGCACAAACAGACAACAATTCACTAGTAATAACAGTAACAGCACTTTCGGATTTAGAAACACAAACAATCAGCAAATCACTAATAGTGACAGTAACAGCACTTTCAATAGCGCTCAGCTTACCGGCTTCCCAGCTCGCACTCCAGACGGAACTCCAAAGTCGTTCCAGTCGATCAACACACTACTACTCAATACCGCTCGGCGTCTAACAGCTTACTAGCTCGCGCAGCGGATAAAACCCCAAGACGGGATTCGCACTCCAAATCGATCTCAGTCGATCAACAATCACTATTCGTGATTCAAGCACCCTCCTTATATAGCGCTCCTTATCCCCCGGTAGGCCGTGTCGTCACATGAAATCACCTAGTATATTCAAGCGTATCTCCTCTCCTAATAGAGAAATCGAGAAAATGATAGCATATTCGGGAATCTTCTATTTGTTGCCAAATTTGCCGCCAAAATGGTCACTAAGTTTGTCGCCAAGCTGCCCGTCACTCCATGCTTACCCCTGTAAAACTCCCTTCCCAACTAAAAGACTAGCGAGGCAGGAAAGCGACATTACATCTTTGTATTAGTATTATTTTGAAAAAACTATATAAAATATTGTTTTCTGAGTACATTCATGCATTAAATAACGCACATACATATAATAAATAAATTATCGGGACATTTACGTTCCCTATCTCTATAGATGCGGTGTGTGCACGAGGGGAGAGGGTGCTGAATTAAATGTTGTTTGGCCTAAGGTGTAGAAATATATAGATCCAGCCCTGGATACTATGTTTGTTGTTTGTTATGAATTCATTTGCTTTAAAATGTGTCTAAGGAGAGTAAAATTAAATTTAAAAATATTTAGATAAAATTAACGGTCATAATATGACTTAGAAAACAATTATAATAACCATTTATTTTGCTTGAGCGCTGCAGAGAATGAAAAGTTCCAAGTACGGGCTTCAGTCCAGCTACAGAGTGTCACATTATTGAGGTTGATTCATGCGTCGTGTTGAGAAAAACACTCTCCTTCTCTTCGCCATTTTGGACCGTTGCTTGGTTCCGAATGCTTGGTCTCCCCTTTGATTTTCTGGGAATTTTGCGTGGGGTGTTTGACCCCTTTTTCTTCGTCCGTGGAAAACTTCGAGAACTTTCTCTGACGAAAGTGGTTCGTTGACCAATGACATGAGCTGGAGATCTTGTAGCTTGGCGTGGCTAGGGAGAAGGGATTGGGCTGGCAAGTGAGAAGGATGTATCCAGTTTACGAGGGTGAAAAAATGTGAAAAAAAGGGCATGAGGTAAAAAAAAAAGTGAGATCGTCCGTGGAGCCTTCGGGCTTTCCGCGGACAGCACAGTGAGGATGTTGATCGGTTATATTTTAATCACCTGAAGGTGTGAGATTAATTAGCGTCGGGTGAATCCTAGCGTAGTCCTGATTGACTTTCTGAAAGGTGGATCGTAATTTTGTCCGGGGGCCTTCGGGTTTCCCACCGCCGGCGCGGAGTGAAAAAATGCCGTAAGTTTCAAATTCTTTCGCTAAATAATAGTCCAGTCAAATTGTCATAAACGGCTACATTAATTAGGGTAGTTCCGATTTTTTGATATGTTGTATGGGTTGGTACACTGTTGAAAAATCCAAGTTTCCCAATTCCCACCACCACCGAGGGCGCCGCCATCTTGAAAAAACCGCTCAATTTTCGGACTTTTCCCTGTTTTTACAAAATATCTCTTAAAGTATTGTTCTGACAAAAAAAAAAACCGTTTGCACTTTTATTACGCTAGAGAACATTGTCTACAATTTGAGACAAAAATGAAATTTGTAGCTCTAATACTTCCCGAGATAGACCTCTTTGAATTTTGAGAATTTTTCTCAAAAATGTAAAAATTACAGATTTTTGGTCGGTGATTGCTTGATGAAGTAAATGTGAAATCCTACACCTAAGTTTGACATAAAAATTATAGTAAGGTTAAATAGCTCAAGTTTAAAACCAAGCTTATTCTTCTAGCTCGTTTAGACTACGCGATACAATCTTTTGAATATTTATTGGTTGTTTAGGAAAACGCTTGATAACTTAATACTAACAAAATCAATGTATTTTATTAAAAACAAAAGGTTCATATATTGCTAAGTTTGTATATCTTTATTCAGTATTTCTGTAGTTTATATCAATAAATATATAAGTAAATAAATAAATGATAAATAATTATAAATAAATTATGCTACACTAATTTCATGAAAAAAGTGTCTGCTGAACCACAACTTTACGTTTTCTATACCTTTTGAAGGGCCTTCGCCATTCCCTCGTTGTTTTGGCTCCCATTCGCACATAGTAACATACACTACTACAATTCAATGTCTTCACACTCCAGTTGTTCATCAACCATGTCAATTGGTGCTGGAGCATCTCCCTCTTCAGACTCGTTGTCTAAAATGACTGGCATTGGATTTTCAAGACTGTCCAATTCAATGTTTGCATAGTAAAGAACAATGCAGACTGCTTTCCTGCATCACATGCATTCGTGCCTTTTTGCAAGTACAGGAAATGCATTGAAGGAGGACTCTGGTGCTTTCTTAGGGAAGAGCCTGATGGAATTCATCAGCCCCATTTCAAGGGATCTTTTTCGTTTCACAGCCATGTTTGCACCTGAGTGGTACTTCTCATGGCATGCAGTTGAGCAGCATCGGTGGTTGTGGCGATCTAGCTGAGTTAAATTTAGTTTTAGCTGCAGCTTTAACAAATGAGTGGTACCTTAGTTTATCGAGACGAGTTGCTGGATCTCCCCATACAAGCAACAAGAACATTCTCCCTGCTTCTGTTACTTGTTCTGTTGTTGCTTGAGGATTAGGGAATGTTGCTGCTGTATTCAAAGTTCTTCATGTTTAAAATGAACTAATAAATTTGTTTTACCTTGGCCAAACAGTGCTGATGTGGTATCACAACCACTGATAGCATGAATAAACAAAAGTTCATTCGAGAATTTATGATTAAATGATGTGGTTGAGTAATAACTATCTGGCGTTTCCCTCTTCCACACTTTTGGAAAAAAACATTACTCTGTGCCGATGCCAATGCAGTTAGAAGAACTAGAAGGTCAATGTCCTACAACCACACGCACATAGTCATACTGAGGAACTAGAAATGGCAGTGTTCACAATCGATGAGGTCAGCATCTTCAACTACTCTGCACGCAGATATTAGCTTTGCAAAGCCTTCTTGAGCAGTTCGATACGTTTCTTATTACATTCATTTGCAAGAGCTTTTCTTTTGTATATTGTAACACTGTTTCTTCATGAAACATTACATCAGTGAAGAATAGTGCCCGTCGAAGTCGTTAACAATTTTGGTGCTCTTTTTGTCATCATCAGGGTAACCATCAAAATTTCAGCTATATCTTGACCGTATTTATTATTCAAGTATTGAATATATCTGTCAACTATTCTCAAATGTGGCTTGTTGTCGCCACACAATTTTGTACAGTAAATGACCACCATCACCACGACATACTGGGATCCTTCAGGTTTTTCTTCTGTAATGGGTGAGAATGATGTATATAATGAAGATTTTGTTCCCTTGAGCATGCCTCTCCTGTAATAACGGGATAGAAAAAGGTAGACAGTTCGAATTTGAAAAATGCTTTAAATCGTCATCTGACTGCTTTTGCTATGCATATCCTGTGAAAAAGCATAAGGGGATCCACAACAATGCTTATGTTACCAATTTTGACGGAACTGTTAATAGAAGCAAGTATCACTACTTTGCCCTTCCATTTGAATTTCACATTTTCGAAATTTTTCCCCATCATTTTTGAAATCATATCTCTCCCAATCTCTTCTGACAAATGGCAACTTACTTCATTACCTCCCACAATTCCTGAATCTATTGATATTATCACATCAATTTTAGGGAATGGATTGTGTTCAGAAAGCCACTGAGAGGGCTTCGCTGCATCTTCATTATCGGGCTATTCGAGAAGGTTAGTAGTCAAACGAGCTAGAAGAATAAGCTTGGTCTTAATCTTGAGCTATTTACCTCTACTATAATTGTTATGTCAAACTTGTAGAATTCACCATTTACTTGCTATCAAGCAATCACCGACCAAAATCTGTGATTTTTACATTTTATGAAAAATGCTCAAAATTCAAGAGGTCTATCTCGAGAAGTATTAGAGCAAAATTTCATTTTTGTCTCAAATTGTAGTAATGTTCTCTAGCGTAATAAAGTGTAACGGTTTTTTTTGTCAGACCAATACTTTAGGAGATATTTTGTAAAAAACAGGGAAAAGTCCAAAAATTGGTGGTTTTCACAGAATGGCGGCGCCCGGTGAGTAGGGGAATGGAAAACTTGGATTTTCAAGTGTACCAGCTCTCACAACATATCAAAAAATCGGATCTACCTTAATTAATGTAACCATTCGAGTTTTTGTTACAATTTGACTGGGCCTAAATTTGTGGACAGGTGTTGAATCTCGATTGTCTGTTCGACGAACAAATTTGGTGCATTCCGTGCAGCAATCAATAATTGGTTAATTGAGTAGATCTGGGTCTCTAAATAGAGTTTGCCTTTAACTGAAAGAATATTATATGAATTCATATTTTGTCCGGGTAAAATTAGTCTGCGAAAAAAAAATCGTAGTTCGGTCCACGTGAAAAGAATGATAATTTATTTTCTTCCGTAAAACTACAATTTAGGTTGACTTTATTGTGTTTTATGACATGATCTGAGATGTAAAAAGCTTTAATGAAGTGATCATGTTATTTGTAGTCTAAAAACATATAAGTGTTTCTGTGAATGGCATTCTCTTTAATTCTTTAAATTTCTTCCTAAGTGCCTCAAATTTATATTTAAATTGGCTTCTCAAGCAAAATCCTGGATTGTGTTTATAATTAAGATGGATCATTTCAATGTACTGTCGTTTATATTTTAATGATTTTTATTAAATGTATGTTATTCAGTGCTGAAAAAAAGATATTCATGTCAATGACGAAGAGTCATAGGTGTTTTGTTGTACGGGTAAAAGTTATTGGTTTATTTTCTTTTTATTATTGATGAATCATTTTTGGTGCGATGAATTATTTTCTGTGTTGCATGGTATGTAGTAACAAGGTGATTTTTTATGTATGTGTGACTGTGCAATGATTATAATTGGTACAATATTTCCCAACATTAGTGTATCTCATCAATTGTTTTTTTTAGTCAAGATGTTTGCGATATTGCGTTTTATCCAGCAAATGGTTGAAATTATGTTACATAAATTTCTTTTATAATTTTCTCTATAGTAAATAATAAAGATAGCTATCTAAAAAATGACTGATTGATGTGTCTCTTAAAAATGTCTGTTTGAAGTATATCTAAAAAAATGTCTGACTGATGTGTCTCTTAAAATTGTCTGACTGATGTTTCTCATGTTGACAGAGCTTCCTTAAGGCATGGCCTGGTTGCAGCTATGGGTTATTGCAAAACACAACGCGCAAAGATTAAAATTATTATCATTAGTAATTATTATTAGTATTATCTTTTATTTGACTTGGGATAAGTCTGACATCATTTTTAAGAACTAAAAATCCTAATATAAGATAAATATGGAAATTTTCTATACGACACATGTTTAATCCGTGGAGCTATAAATGTCTCCATGGTGAGGAGGGGATTTTTAAAAAGAACCACCTGTTTAGGAGTCAGCATTGTTGCCTAGTCTTTCAAAAGTTTTTAGACAGCCATCATTCCTACATTTCGAATAATCTATGGGCGTGAATTCAATTTAATTAGATAAGCGCCCCATTATTAAATCATACGAAGACTATTTTGGGCAGGATCTCGTTATTTTGAACCGAGGACATATGACGAGGACATCTCTGTTTCCTAACTTAAATACCACAGCTTTAGAAGGATTCTGACCAGTGGCGGTGATGGGGTTGAAAATGTAGAGGCGCAAACATTTCATAGAGATCTATAAGTACCTGAGATTATAGGGGTAGGCAACAAAAGTTAAAAACTTAGCTAACTTTCCCGGATACTATTGCTTTTTATTAATTCTTAGTTTTAGGCATCTACAATTAAATAAGATTCTAATTTTTTCCAGCAAAAAGGAAGGGGGAGACTGCCCTTTCTCTCTCGTATTTGCTTAGATGTGTAATATCACCTCTTAAAAATTTTACAAAGAGCTTGAAACACAGTGTATGTGATATTAATATGTAATATCATCAGATATTATTTCTGACTCTATTCGACGAATTCTACTTAATTGTTTCTTTTGCACAAATACGGAGCGTTTAAGCGATATGCTATAATGCGATTATTCATTTTATTTCTGAAATATGCAAATGAAGACAGTGTCAATTGAGCTTACCAAGGTTGTTGAACAGACCTAAAAATAATGTGGCGCATCTTGTAACAGACCAATTCTCGACAAAATATCGGAATTGTGGATTAGGTTTATTACAATATTTAATTGATTCTTATCTTGAAATTTTGTTTTTATGACTTTTGATTGCGAATTTAAAAACGTTTGAGGACAAAGCAGCATCTGCAAAGAAATGTCTCCTCGTATTTTTTCGTCTTCCTTGATAGAGTGTTATAACCCTTATTCTAATATACTGTGGAAATATTTTCCAAGACAATTACTGTCCTCTGACCGTGGTCATCAAACCAAAAATGGCCTGCATGTAGCTTCAAAACGGGTCGTCAGTCTGATGAAATAAAACCAAAACAGAAACAGTTATTTTCAATAAAACACAGATTTCCCTTTTGAATTCTCATTACTGCATTTCGAAGGACAAATCTTCCACCAGAACCCTTCCCTCAAGTTCAACTCCTCCGCCGAACAGCATCAATATTACATTTCTTTCTCATTCAGCATAAGCATGAAGAAAAAATTCCTTTCGAATTCTCCAACGGAACCAATTTCCCGCTACGAAGAACTTGCTTGCAGAGCTGATGCCATCCTCAATTGGAAAAATCCATCTCCGCCGAGACTGTCCCTGGTGCCTTTCTGCACGGGCATGTCGCTAGCGCAAGTCCTCGGGACACCCGATATCCCAGAGACATCTGAAACTATTATTCCGGAAATTGAAGGGAAGCGTTCACTAGGGATTGGGTTTCGCCCTCTCTCGATCTCTCCTCTCTGCGCCACACACACACAAAACCGATGACAGCTTCCACTGATAATGGAATATGGAAGGTGGACTGCACTATTTGAGCAAAAAGGGTTGCCTGCCTGCCCCCCGTAATTGCCAGAGGTGGTGAGGACTCATTGCCGAGTTTGTTTGGGTGAGAACGGATTTGGAGACTGGGATGGAATGAATGGGAAGTCTTGGCAGCTTTTCAGTGCTAGATATTTTAGACAGAGGAGAAAGTTGTGGTGCTACAGTTTTGAATATTGGTCCTTCAAAGTAGTGGATTTGAGGAAATATGAAGAATGGTTGAATCTCTCTATTTTTTATTGGCACTAGATATTTTAGGTATAGCTTGATGGTACAGATGGAGAGTATATTGGTACAGTTTTCAGTATTGTTACTCTTATTATTGCAGAAATTGTATAATTATAGTGCTACAGTTTTGAATATTGGTCCTTCAAAGTAGTGGATTTGAGGAAATATGAAGAATGGTTGAATCTCTCGATTTTTCATTGGTACTAGATATTTTAGGTATAGCTTGATGGTACAGTTTTCAGTATTGTTACTCTTATTATTGAAGAAATTGTATAATTATGGTGCTACAGTTTTGAATATTGTTGTTCAAAGTAATGAATTGGAGAAAATATAGAAAATGGTAGAATCTGGATTGTGATAGAGAGGGGGAGGATGCCAGCTCAGGTGTCGTCCTCTTTATTTGACCGCAGATCAAATTACAAGGTCCGTCCCAAAATTGCCATCGTGTTGCTACAAAACGGGAAGTTAATATAACTGAACTAAACTCTTGATTGCAATTTTTACAGCACTAGATATTACTAATATAATAGCCCAGATCTCTCGGTAAAGCTCTGATGTCACCAACAATAAAACTCGCGCCATAGCATCGCGAGACGTTAAACAGCATTATTTCATTGTTAGAGAACCCAAATTTCAGTAATTTTAAATTTAAAAGAGTAATTGTCGTTCTAATTTCAAATTTAATAGCTCTAAAATGGTGAAATAAAATTTGCTATCTATTGATATAAAATTTATCTTACTATGATCAATAGTTCCCGAGAAGTTTTAAATTATATTAATCATATATTTCAAATTAATTTCTGTTTTTTAATAGAAAGTAGTAAATTACGTCAGTGGTATATCATGCGCGTGATATAGTTTGGACGCCATAATGCATCTTATTATTTAGTGAAATCGTGATGATATAATTTGATAATATTTTTTGGCAACGTTAAAATTTACTCAAAGACATCTGAAATAGAAGGAAAATTGTTAAACAACGAAAAATACTTCACACTGAATGTTGTTTACCAAGAGGTTTTTTGAATAAAGAAATATGTAAATGATATATAATTAAAAAAATATTTCCTGTCATAATATATCTGTTTATTTTATTTGTTTTCAATCAATGTTAAACATTTCTCTCGCACATACCTCTATTTAAACACGTCAGATTTGACGGTAATCTCTCGAATGAAGGGGCAATTTGCACCCATCATACCATGACGAGTGATTTTCTGGTTTTAGATAGAGTATGGTTAAATGTTACAGATTGACAGAATTATTGTACGATTTTCAGTATTTGTATTGGAAGTTGTGAATTTGAGGAAATATGAAGAATAGTGGATTTCGTCAGTTTCAATATTAATTTCGTCTCAAGTTGGAAACAGCATACGGAATAACCTTGTTGCTTTAGTTTTCAGAGGAATGGAGTTTAAAATTTTAATATAAATAGGTTATTCCAAAAATGTTTATCCTTGATTTATTTGAACCAATGAGTTTGAGTCTTCTGCTTTATACTGAAAAAAGAAAATAAATATCGAAACATAGAACAAGTAACACTTTATATACATTTTGATTTACTACCAATGGAATAACACTAAGTTATGTGCTTTGAATTTATCTTCCAATTGCTATGTAAATCTTTAAGATGAACACTATGATTTAATAACAAACGCATTATTTTTAAATTCATAACCTTTTGAAAATAGGATTTTTTGTTGTATTTTGGATGCTCTATTTCTAAATAAATATGAATAACTAATAGAAGATCAAAATAATGAAATAAAATTCTAAAATTTAAAATAATGTTTCCGTTAATGAAAAAAATAAAATTTCAAGCTTAACTTAACTTAAAATTATAAATTTAAAAAATAGGACTTCCATGAAAAAAACTTTGTACATTAAATCTTTAACAATAAAAAGTTATATCGCTTAAAATGATACGTATCTGATCACTCAAACCGCAATTAAAGAGTTAATATGCATTGGAATTCATTATAATCAATCAGGTGTTTGTTGATTTTCAATAAAATTGTGACAATTAACTTATATAACATGTCTAAATATTAATACATGAAACAAATTTTCGTATTCCAGGACATATAGATATCACTGATGATTCTAAGATGTTACTCAGCTTGGTTTATTTATATTTTATTTTTCATTAGTATGTCGATTTTGTTTAATTTTTAAAAAGACAACAATAATAATAAGACAATTCTCAGTCTGTTCTAAAAAATATTACTGGTTATCTCTTAATTTTTAAACAACTTTCAATTCATTGGATGCAGTGGCGAAATCAGGTATCATCTACAAAATTTGAAATGTTGAGCTGAAGCTTTTATCGCAAAATATTACAGAAGAAATTAAAAAGCTGCATTTTTCTAAAATTAATTATTGCATTAACAGCAGTTTGTTCAACAGATTGCTTAGGTTTAGTTTTCAATAATGAACATTGAATCCATTAAATAGTGGCATATTTTCAAACGCAGTAATATTTTCACCCCATGGTCCCCTAAAACTGGCGCCCGCAGCAACTATACCCCCTTGCCCCCCGATCGCTATGTTACTGAATAAATTTTGAATTTGGCTGTTCTTCATATTAGGAATGCAATTTGTGATTCAGATTATCCCTTACCTAAAATTTTTTTATTGAATTCGTTGAAAACTTTCGCCCTATTTTTATTTAAAAAATATTTTTATCTCTAAATATTTCAGTAATTCGGAATTCGTATTAATCAAGTATTATTGACGCGATCTTTAATATAGCAAAATAATTTCCTACAAAAATCTGGTTATAAATGTATTCTAAAATTGCAAAATATACTTTTAGGTATTTTTTTCTTTTGACTTCTTAATTATTGCTTTATTAGCATTTTGTGCAACGATTTGTTTTGATTTTCGACAGTGGCGGAGATTGGGCGGAAAAAGTGAGGGGGATGGCAAATATACATCAGTACCAGGAGTACAGGGGGTAGACAACAAAATTTTAAAAAATTAGTTACAAAATTAGCTAGCTTTCCCAGACACTATTGCTATTTTGTAATTCTTAGTCTTAGGCAGCCAAAATGAAATAAAAATTTATTTTTCCCTAATAAAAGTAGGGGTGTGACCTCCCCTCCTCGATTCGCCTCTACCGATTTTAGACAGCAAACAGCATATGCAATTAAATCATTCACTGACATTATGCGGTTATGCAGTAACTATTCACTGCGCTATGTTGAATCCGTAAACCTATCAAATGTTCTATGGACTTTTATTTAAATAGAAACGGTAACAAATTTCTAAACAGAAAATGCCATCTAATTAGATAGCACAAAAACTGAACAGTCCAGTCGCTATATATATATATATATATATATATATATATATATATATATATATATATATATATATATATATATATATATTAATTGCGTCTGTTACTTGCACTTAATTTTTTTCACGTCCGTTTTGGATGAAAGATTGCTGAGCTGTATGGATATTACGAATATCATCAATGAATTATCAGTGCCAGGTAGAGGCTTCGAGCTTAGAGAAGAACACAAAATGTAAATTTTTTTTTAAAAAAAATATTTATCTAATTTTTACCATTCATACTTTATGATATTTCAATATTTATAGTAGGTTAATTCATTTTTTGAGATTTCTGATTTATTAAATGTGTAAAAATTACTATTTATTCAATAGTAGAATTAATTGCATTTCCTTTCGTGTAACTAATGCTCAACTTATTTCGGTAATATTTATGTAAGCCTATTTAAGATATAAAACTTGAATGAATGAATTCAAAGCGTCTTAATTAACAACAAAGATGAATTAAACTAATTCTGAATATTAAATATTAGTGGTAATGATTTTCTTAAAAATGTAATTATAGTGATTAAAAGAACTTTAAGTTATTGTATTTTAAAACGTAATGATCAAAATATCGAAATTTTCAAGTATTTATGTGTATTGTTTGAGAGATCCCCCAAGAAATTTTGCGTCAGTGATCTACAAAATGCTTAATCCAACCCTGGTGCCAGAGGCTCTTAAGCCAGGGATCTTCTATACTGCAGAACCCACTTGAGGCTCATTGAAATTATCTGTCTGGAAAATTCACATAGGATCCTTTTCTTGAGATTCACTAACATTTTTAAGAAAATAATTTGCATTTAAAAAGTTTTATTTAAATTTGCCAAATATCTATTTTGAATTAAATACCATTTTCTTACTTAATTCTCAAAGTTGGTATCAAGTCAAAATTTTTCTGATGGAAATGAGGCCGAAATTTCCTAATTAAAAATAAAAAAAAAACTAACAACTAACCTCTGAAGTACTACCCTTTATAGTTTAGACATTTGAAATGCAGTATTAAATGTGAGAAAAAGCTTGTTTTCTGTTGTCATTTTCTTTTAATTTATGGTCTAATGATCGAATGAAATTGAATTTATCGGAATGAGCGTACATTTTTATCACTGATGACAAAAAAAAGTTACAAAATGTTATCCCAACTGAAGTAACGCTATTGGCCGAAGTAACGTCATCCCAGCTGCCATTGCGAGTCCATGTTTGCTTTTTCATAGCGAAATCCATTTGGTATGATCGGCTGGAAAAACAGGAGCAACCGGCTTCTCTTAATGCATATGTACTCAACCCATCTGCACTTTTATTTGCATAGTGATACCCTTCCAATGTGTACTGCTAATACAAATACTACTAAAGTAAGTTCACGCGCTTGCTATAGAAACAAAATCATTGAAAATTTGATATAATCAGTCACCGAGTCAAGCTGATAATGGCGAAATTTACCGGTTGTTCCATTACTTCTAGCTACAATATCGGCGATTGGGTGGAAAAATTTGAGGGAACAAAACATTTATAGGCGTCTAATAGTAGCCGGGAGTATAGAGGGTAGAAAAAAATTTAAAAATCTAGTTACAAAAAAGCTAGTTCTCCCGGACACTATTGATTTTGCAATTCCTAGTTTTAGGAAGCAAAAAGGAAATAATAATTTTATTTTTCACTCAAAAAGTAAAGGAGCGAGCGTCCCCCTCCCCCCAACTTGCCGTTACTGTCTAGTTAAATAGTTTTAAATTTGATCTCAATATAACTGAAAGTAATTGATATATTTAAAGACCATTTGTCTCTTTCTGTGTTTCTGTTCTGTATTTAAAATACAATTTGCTTAAGTGTATATAGAGCCCGTCATGCACTTATAATTCAATCGCTGCTAGTTTTCTACGCATTGTCAACTCGGGTAGTCACTGACAATATATTTTAGAACACCAGCAAAGGCATCATTAAAGTAAAAAAAAATAAATTGAATCGGAGCAGTGCACATCTGATGTTTCTGATAAATATTATTTTATACATGACAACAAATTATTCCATAATTTTTTGATTATTAAATACTTGACGTTTGTATGCGCACAACCCACTTTCAACGTTTGTTGTTCGTAATAAACTCCCAGAAGTTAAATATGTTCTTAGAGTAACAAAGTCAAAATTTTTTTAACGAATTTTAGGGAGAGAATATGAGTAACACTAACGTCATTCTTAATTATCTCTGTTTGCTGTCATCAAATCCTTGTAATGGCAACAAATAATGCAGCAGTTGAAAGTTTATTAAAGAATACTAAAACTCGAAATATTAACTAATTAATGAAATACTGTAAAACCGTTTTCATGAAACCAGGCGTGTAGTGGAGACGGCATGCACCGCAACGCCGTTACGGCACTGCTTTTTTTTTTACAAGAAATAAATAAAAAATTGTTGAAATGTTCTTAAAACAGCGCGATTTTTGTCACCCAGGTTACAGCGTCCCGACACTGTTTATTTTGCGACTACACTATAGCATGAAACATATATTTTGATAAACAGTTAGTTTGGTTTATGATTTGCGTTGGGAATTAAGAAATGTTGAGACGCAGAACAAATAAATAATAATAATAAACAAAAACGTACAAAGATGTTTGATTTACAGAGGCAAATTTTTGTACCAATATTCTGTTTAAGCCATTTTCTCGGCGGTATTATATTTCTTACCATACTAGAAAAATAACGCGTCATAGTATGAAATGCAAATTGTCTCTTCATTCAAGAGATTTCCCGTTAAATTTGACGTGTTTAAATAGATATATATGCGAAAGAAATGTTTAACATTGATTGAAAACAAATAAAATAAACATATGTTTTATGACAGGAAATATATATTTTTTATTTGCATATTTCTTTATTGAAAAAACCTCTTGGACTAAAAAAAATCTAGAAAATCGGGTAGATATAATCTAGATAGATAGAACATCTAGTTTCAAAACAAAGCACTTCTCTGCTTGTCAAACGTTGCCAAAAAATATTATCAAATTATATCATCACGATTGCAATAAATAATGAGATTCATCGTGGCGTCCGAACTATATCACGCGCATGATATACCACTGACGTAATTTACTACTTTCTATTGAAAAACGGAAATTAATTTGAAATATATGATTAATATAATTTAAAATTTCTCGGAAACTATTGATCATAGCGAGATAAATTTTATATCAATCGATAGCAAATTTTATTTCACTATTTTAGAGCTATTAAATTTGAAATTAGAACGACAATTACTCTTTTAAATTTAAAATTACTGAAATTTAGGTTCTGTAACAATGAAATAATGCTGTTTAACGTCTCGCAGTGCTATGGCTCGAGTTTCATTATTGGTGACGTCAAAGCTTTACAGAGAGATCTGTGCTATTATATTAGTAATAAGTACACATAGTTACCTTGTGGCTCTGAGGTCAGTTTTTAGCCAAATGCACTGCACTTGGAATAATTCAGGCATAAAAATCTATCTCCAAAAAATTCAAACTAAACTATCATGCTAGAAGAATTTCTTTTATGAGCTAAGAAGTCAGTATCATAGGTTCCTTCATAATTATATTTAAAAATAAAAGTTAAAAGAGAAATAATTATAAACACGATATATTTATGTTACTTAAATTATAAATGCAATAAGATGTATAAAGCATACTAATCTGCAAATTAATATTTACTTGGAATGTGGTTTCAGAATCCTCCAGAAATCCTCCAATTTATTGCATCGTGCACGGGTCTTTGTTTATCTTGAATTTTAAAAATATAAGAAAATGATTTAAAGAAATTAATTTCATGGTTAAAATGATTACGATTGAAACAACATTTCACAGAAAAGATGTTCTGATGTCTTTTATATTAGGCAGAAAAAGTAAATTTCTTAATTTTTTAAGGATTAAGTTACTAAAAAAAGGGGTGGGAGGGGAAATTGCTCTAAAGCAATAATTATACGACAGAGAACTAACTTGAAATTCGTTGCTGAATGGATTCAATATCAAGCGCCATCTATTGCAATCGAAAAGAACTAATCTGAGTATAAGATCATTTTTTGCTCAGAAGCATTAGAATTCACTATGGAAACATTCGATAGCTAACTTATTTTACTCTGACGGAAAAATACGTGTCTTAAAAGATACGTTAATACGTCTTAAAATAGGATTTGATATAATCTCAAGCGGATTCTACATCAATTTAAATATTAACGTTTTCTATTGCAGAATATACTTTTTGGTAAAAACTTTTAAAAAAATTAATTATTTTCATTTTCTTTCCGCATTTTTGAAATGCACCCTATGATAAATCAATGGTAATGAGTCTGAATTTAAATTTTAAAAAATGTTTAATTTGTTTGTATGCATCTTTTAAGTTGTCACTAGTTTATATATGATATTTCGAAGAAACTGTTTTACATCTTGTTTTTCCATTCTTAACCTTTTCATCTCGCATTTTATTAAATACAATGTTAGAAACTTAAAATAAATTGAAACAACCATGAAAGTAGGTGGAAGCATATTCTTCACATTTACGAACTTCACGTTCGAAAAAGAAAAGAAAATAAAGTTCGCTATGAAAAGAAAACGAGCGAAAAGAAAACAATGTTTGGTATGTGATAAAAAATAGCGAATATTAAAAAAAAAAATGAAGGAACTCATAAAAACAAGAAACATAAGCTAGCTGAACAGTAAAAATCCATTTTTTATTTCTTGTTTTGATACGAGCAGATCTGTTACTTCTCTTCAAGCTTTAATGATCCTTTAACTTGTCCCACCAATTGACACAAAAAGTGTGTTTCGAAACGTGAAACTCCACTTCCTTCATTGATTATTTCAAATATGACATTTAGAGCCTGCTTCGCATTTTTCTTAACATTCGCGTACACACCAGAGATTGACGACACACTTTATCAGTTGCCGTTAAGATTGATGTAAAAATGATTTAACTCAGAATGAAGTGTCTTTCCATACGTCAAATGAAATAATTACTCGAAACTGCAACTGTTTTTCATAAACACGCTTAATTTTTAAGGCAGTTTCACTTTTTGAAAACAAATTAAAATACACAGTATTATAGGTAGTTAGAACCAGGTTAACTGCACAAAACTATAGTCTTTTATTTTTATTTTTGTCCCCTTTGTGAATTCACTTTTCAAATTTATGAAGTTCAGCTAGATTTGCATTCCCTTTCAAAGCTTCACGCGGGATATTTTAGAACAGACCATGAAATTTTGAACTGCTGCTAGACAATGAGAGCTAAACTTGTGGCGTCATCCCTCTCTACAAACTTCCACATCACAGCAGCTGGAGCCCGTTTGATGCTGACAAATTTAACCCTTTATAGTATGATATGACATTTCCGTTACAAACTGATTTATTGTTAGGAATTTATGATTTGCGATTACTGTTTGTGATTGAGATCGGATTATGCTATTACTGTTTGTGATTGTGTTAGGATTATGCGATTACTGTTTGTGATTGAGATAGGATTATGCGATTACTGTTTGTGATTGAGATAGGATTGTTCGATTACTGTCTGTGATTGAGATAGGATTGTGCGATTACTGTTTGTGATTGAGATAGGATTATGCGATTACTAGTAGTATGTGCTGATTGATTTAAAGTTGGAAGAGCCAGAAAAGGAGATAAAGAAGAAGAAATGAAAATTTTGCATTGAAATATATATGCAATGAAATTGACAACGTTCTTACTTCTTTGTGCTTTGGCAAGAGAAGCATTCATTTCATATTGCGAATGGAATATACTCGAATAAATAAGCAAAGAAGATTAAAAATATTATCAGCTGAAACCGAAGTACTATCGCGATATATTTTGAAAACAACTTAATAAGAATAAAATTCAAAATATCTATTCTGAAAAATAAAAGGAAAAAGAGAATAAATAAATAAAGGATAGAAGAAAAACTTACAAAGTTGAAAATTAAGATCATGATTGAAAAATCCATGCTATCAACAGATATGCAACAAAAATAACGCTCAATAATTATAATAAGTATATCTCATCGAATATTAAATCACGGTAATCAGAACAAGAAAATGTTTCGGCTGTTAAGCCCTTGATCTACGAATTTATTTAACCTCCTAATCTGATGGTACATTCTATTTAGGGCATTTATTATTATTTAAGTCTATCTCCATATAATATAATAGACGAAACCACAGATGCCTAAGCGTCTCCAAGTGGTTATTGTCTTTGTAATTAATCGCTACTTTTTACTTAATTAAAGATTTAAATGTCAAAAATTATGTATTTCGATCAACGAATCAGGCACGTTGCGTGAGGGTGGTATAATTTCCATCCATTAAATAAAAATTATGAATTTTACTATTATAAATAATATTACAAGCAGTTAATATCCTCTGATATAAGCAATGTGACGATTTGGTTCCTTTTTGCATCTTCTTATCATTTTTTTATCGGAGAAACCATTAAATTTACCATCCTTCCTGATGTAGAAAATACGTATTTCTGATTCATACACTTCACCAAGATTAAATTACTCAAATTCCTATAATAAAAACAAGGAAACAAATTTTAGTCTAAAAAAATAATTTTTATGAATCATCCACTTAACTTTAAAATGCAGACTTTTCGGAAAACTTTCAAATAAAAAAATATATGTCTCGAACGTAATGTACTTTCCTTTCTAAAAGAAACTGATACTGTTGACAAAAAGTAACACATTTCAGCTCTTACAACACAAATTCCAGTTATCCATCTCATAGATCACATCCTCTGAACTAAGTAGATAATTGAGACGTTTCCAACCCGTCTCTGTTAATTATTAGCTCCGAGATAAAAAGTTTTCTATTCCTTGCGCATAGAGTTTCTTTTGTGCGCTCAATAAGATTTATTTCGCTGCTTTTTGTTTACTCTGACTCCCATTTATTCTAGTAATGAGCTGAAAAGTACTGTTAGTATTTCGCCTTCCACTTCTTGAAACCTTCTTATGACTCGATCCTAAATCATTTATAATGCCACCGACATGACAGAATTAATGAGCATGACCACATGAAATGATCTATGATGATGAAAAAACTACCGTCACAGTCCTATCATTACCGGTGTCGCCATCTGCTGACGTGAACATGATTTATTTTTATTTACATGGAAAGCGGCACTCTACCAAGAAGTGAGAACATTCAAAACCTTGTTATCATATCAGATATCTATATCTTTTTATCGTTATTTTTTCCTCTTTTAGAGATGATATGTTTAGTGCTTTATGCATCATCGTTTTTAATTAATGGCTTCTGCGTAGAAGAGAATTCTGACATTTTAAAGTAAGCTTTCGTTCAGTGAGTTTCATGAAGTAACTCTAAAATGTGTAGGAAGCTGGGTATACGGTATGGCAGGAAAACTAGGTACACGTCTGGGAACTCCCTCTTTATTTTTTATATGAATAACAATAATTAAATACGAATTTTCAACCAACGTATTGATATCATTGGATATGTCTTATCCTCCTCCCTTTCTGAAAAAAAAAAAAAAAAAAAAAACCCTTTCAGGTCGTTTGTGGTGAAGATAAGTCTTTAATTAAAGGAAGAAATTTTGCTGCTTACAGTTTGAGAGACTTCACAGTTCAATCTATTCTGGTGAATTTAATCTTATAATTACATTAAAAATAACTTGTACACTTTACACTAAGTATTTAATTTCTATTTAATTATTTTCAGTTTAAAAATGTTATAAAGGTATGTTTAGTTGCCCTATTAAAAAAAAAAGGACTAACGGCAACTGGACACTCATACACCCTGAGGAAAAACTCAATAAAGTGGATAAAGAAAATGAACGATCTCAGATATTTTTGATAAAAGGCTTTTAATATGTTCAATAGCCTCATTCCTTTGTTTCACAACTCTGAGTGAATCGTTATATTTCGAGCAAAACGGCGACGCTGTCCTTAGTGCGCATGTGCATATGTGGCAGTTTTAAATTTAAATCTTTCATCTTAAAAAAATCCAAACTTTTAAACTAAATCATAAATCAGATATCCTGTGATAATATTTGCTGTCATAGAAAGTAATGTGATAATTCGGTTTTAAATGATTAGGGAGTATATATTCTAAATTTTTATTATTTGTATTTTCCCATAATTCGTAATCAATGAAATTTTTTTTAATACTTTTTACATAATTTACTAAAATTATTAAAATTTTACGTTTCACTTCCACTTTAAGCATTTAATCAAAAATATCACCTATGAAATACGTATATTGAAATGATTTCCACATGTAACCTTTCTCGAAGATATTCTGAAATGCCGTAAATAAGATCTAGAGTAGGGGCTCCCAAATTTTTTTCTCTCGCATACCCCTTGATTATTCTTTTTCATTTCGCGTATCCCCTACTATTATATTACCCCCCCATCCCAACAATCCCTCTATGCAAAGAAGTTTTTATCAATAATATTAAGGTTAGCTTAAAAGTGAAATGACTCGAATTACTAACATTTGCAGATTTTATTTTTGATTTTACATTTTATTCTATTTTTGCAATAGTGTTAGTTCAACGCCAAAGAAAATGAAACCTGTACTATAATTATTTCGTTTTAACTTATGAGGAATTAAAAATTAAACTTCGTAATAATCAACTACTCAAGTGCCCCCCCCCCCAAGTCCTATTATGCTGCCTCATCGTGGAGGGGGTGGTGGCCCTGCGTGGAATGGGCGATGTACGTCTGGAGTTTTTTCTCCTGGCAGGGTCACCCAAGGCGTGAAGGCCATTCCATTACACCCAGCTAAAGCATAAAGGCAATGGACAAAGTCAGACTTCTTCCCTCGGGCGTCCAAGGTCTAGTGCCAACAGAAGCTGCACTCTCCTCCTTTACCATGAATCGTTCGCCGATAATATTGATTATCTCTTGTATATAGTATTGATTGCGCGGACTCTTGGACTTGGTCTAGCTGAGGGCTGGATTAAGTGGAATAAGAAACAACAACAACTCAAGTGGTATAGTTATTATATAGCTAGTATTTACGTGGAGGGAAAAAAATTATCTAACTTTTTAATCCCTTATGTTTTCTTGTTTCCGACATTAAAAAATTTGATTTCACGTACCTCCAAATTCCACAGGTTTGGAACCTCTGATCTAGAGAGTTGATTTAATAGGTGTTCTCTATGAATATAATTTTGTAAATAATGGTATGGTTCAGTGGTATATTTATTATTATTTATTTTAGTTTATATGTATGTTTTGTATTTGGAAGCCTCGAGCCTTATGCACATTTTTTTATTATTTTCTCTTGGAATTTCATCCAAATAATCGAAATAACATGGCCGATGTGTTAAATAAATCGTGATTGGATTTGTTTCCAATTGCAATATACAAAAAGTATTCCCTTTTATATCTATGGTATGCTGATTTTAATTTCTTCTTTACGTATCAGAATAAATGCAAAGCTAAAACTGCGCCTTAAAATTCTTCTTATAGACTCTGTCTGCAGTATTGTAGATTCATATGGGTTATGCGTAGGAAAAAACAATTTATTTTTCATTTTCTTCTACTGATCAGAATTTTTTTGTTCTACTGAAACAAAATGACAATTACCACGAGTAAGGAATTAAGCATCAATTTTTAACCCTACAGGTGTTGACTTAAAAATATTTTCGATTAGTTTTTAGTAAAATAACGATGGAGATATAGATATGATATAAAGGCTTGAAATTTCGTGTAAAATAGACAAAAGAAAGTTTATTAAAAACCAATACAATTCATTTACAAACTAATTCTGAACAAAATTAACCCTTTCGGCCTTATTGGACATATGTCCCGGAGATTAGACTTCATTCCCTATTATTAAATAAATCCCACTTTTACGTGGGCTTTTATGTTTTCAGTGTTCTTAAGGAATTAGGGAATAAAATTATGATTAAAGAAATTTGGAAACACTCTCAAATTGCAAATGGTGGACTTGTTTATGAGCACGCACAATACTCAAGTTTCAATTGGTGTATTTTTTAAAATTTTACAGTAAGTACAACTACATTTATCTCATTCTTAGCGTATTATTGTTCTTATTAAGTAATAATTTAGCCTTTTTAATATCATATTTCAGAAATTTTGAATAAATTTGTTTCCTGTGATATATTGTCCCAATTGTTTTTAACAGTGGGAAAATATATCCATCACTGATCAAATTACTACAAGATTATTGTTACGAAGCTGTAAAGTTGTCTCCTTGGCATGTTAATTTTAAGGCAGGAAAGAGAGTTTTACATTTTTTTTTATTGGAATAGTCCCGGTCGATTATACGATTGGGATTTATTGTTCCAGGAAATTCTAGGGAACGGGAAGAGTTAAAAACTATGAATTCATTGTATACTTCTTTTAGCATGTCCTCATTAAATTGAACTACTTTTCATAGTTAAATTATAATCATGCAAAAGTAGGGTCGACAGAGTTAAGCTAGGAAAAAATAATCAGGGTTATTCTCCCTTCAACGTTCTGATGAACAACAACGTAAAGATGTCCCTTTAATGGACTGGGAAGAAAAGGTTTTGACTGAATCTTATGTAACCAAATGACTGCCTTCAACAAACATTCCTTAAATGTAAGCAAAATGACATATTCGAAGGACGACATTTCACTGTTGTATTCACTTTCTCCTAACGAAGTATATATACAAATCGGAAGTAATTTAATCATCAAAAAAATTAGACCTCAAAATGTGGATGAAGTACCACGTTTTAGTCTCCAGAGTCTGGAAAACCCATTTTCAGAATTATAACTGTCTGTCTCTGAACACAACTCAAAACCGGAATGAACCGAAAGAATGAAATTTGTCGTATTGTCTTTATATCAAAATTGTAAAACCGTTTTAAATTTTGGACGATATCCGTCAAAGAGAAGTCTGTCCATCTGTGTGCATGCAGTGGTGGATTTTTTCAATATGAGGGCACAGTCGCAAAACTGAGTTGAGGCCCCTCCTCCTACCCAATGTTGCAAATTCGCCATCAGCTTAGCACTACGATGAGCGTCAAATAGGTTTTGAGGCCCTTTACCCTTATCCAATGTCACAAATTTACCTTCGGCACAGTACTACAATATACGTCGAATAGGTTTTGAGGACCCTCTCCACCTACACAATATCGCTAATTCGCTGTCAGCTTAGCACTACCGTGTACTCCGCATGGGTTTTGAAGCCTCCCGGATTCTCGTGGCGCGACGCAAGCACCTCTAACACCTGTTCGAAAAACCGCTACTGTGTGCATGGGGGCACGATAAATTATAAACACAATGAGGTAGATATATGAAATTCGGCATATTAGTTCTATCATCAGCATTATAGATCTGAGTTATATTTTGAACTTATCTATCAATTTTTTGAATATATTTTGATCTCTATATTCCTGTATATGTGAACAGGATGACTCAAAAATACGATATGCCAAATGACTTAAATTTTATGATGAGATTTTTTGCACCAAAATTTTAGATCTGTGTCGAATTTTGCACCAAATGCGTCAAAGTGTTGAATGCCTGTCATTTTGTGTATGTATGTGATAATTCAAAAACTTGAAGTGGTTAGAAGATGCCCCAGCATATGCCCTGCTTCATTTTGACTCAAATTAGTTAGTTGCGAAAGAGACTTCTGGCCAAACTTTAACAGTAAACATTTATTTCATGTTTCAACATGATATTGTGCATAGGAAATCGTCAATTGGAACATTAAAACACTTGACCAAAAATATCGGCAGAACAAGAAATATCATGATACATCTTGTGTCGAAAGTTACAGCGTAAACACAAAAAACTCATGATGAGCAACAGCACACTTCCTACGAGGAGCGAAGGGACTGCATGTATATGTGGATTGCTGTGTAATTGATGATTTATTTATTTATTTTTTATTTAACACCCACTCCGGCCCAGCCTACCCGGAAGGGTGTAAGGCCATTACACGGACCGGACGGAATGCAGAAATCATGAAATATATACAAACTACACCCAAAAAAGAGGTGGCGAAAAATTACAAAGAAATAACCATAAACAAATTTTAAACAAAAAATCCCCGAGGTCAAGTATTACACAGAAACCAAGATACACACCACCAAAGAAAAAGAAAAAAGAAAATAAAAGGAAAAATTTAAAAAAAACACGAAGGGCAGTGGACAACACGATGAATAAACACAAGCAGCGTTCAATAGTATATACAAGTACAAAAGAAGAAAACAAAATTAAAGAGGAACAGCCATAATAAAGAATATTAAAGCATTCAAAAACATTTACATTGAAACAACCTAGTAATTAACGGCAGAACCCAGTGGGAAACCGAGAAAACATGTGAAAAGGTAAAAATTGGCTGCGCCACAGCCGACAACACTATTTGCAGAATGTTAAAACAAATTGATTAGCTGATGATGAACATGCTGGTCCAAGCTGCATCCACGGCGGAAGAGAAAATCTAGACCCATCTAGGAAGGTTCATGCTCGGTTGAAGTAAGGTAGCTGGCACTTTGTTTCTGCCATGGAACTGATACAGACACTCGCACAAATAGGTAGACCTTTACTTTACTTTACGCTATACGACAAAGCAATGCGTCCATAGTTTAAGATCTCCGGTTTGTAGTTTGGACGGGTGTGCGTTGAGTATTTTTATTGATTCTACAAAAAAAAAAAAAAAAAAAAAAAAAACATCGAGTTTAACAAAATGTTACATTGATTTAGTTTACGTCGTTGCTTGTACTGATAACAATAATTTGTTTACAGTCGGAACCTCCCTTACAGAAACGAGGCTAAAATTGTTTGACATAAAAGATTTCCAGAAAAGAAACGTATACAAACACAAAACGAATTAAAAATAATATGTTTCAATTGCATAGAAAGAAGTAAACATTTTAGGTTGTTGAAACAAATATTGTTATAAACGACACTACTATAATATAAAACTATTTTCGCTTAGTTTATATTGATTCAGACTTTACAAAAAAACTTAATAACTGTTAGATGCGTCGAGCAAACAATGATTTCATATATATGGATAGAAGTTTTTTTTTAATTATGTTGTTTGAACAATTTAAATTTTTTTGGCACTGTTATTTAATTCTAAAAGATTAAACTCTACTTTAATTTTTTAGAAACTATTAAAAGCATTGAAGGATTAGATCCCACGCTTAAAACTAGATTATTTTCCCCTTTCTCTTTTTTTAACGAAATGAGTAGGCAATCTAATTCTTGTTAATTTAAGAAAAAATACAGAAGTTCTATTATAGAAAGAAAATTTTTTACAAATGGACTCAAATGTGAAATGTGAGATGCCAATATGACAGTTAGACAAGTATAAAAATGTGTTCACACAAAGTAGTTCATAAGAGTTCATGTAATGCATAATTATTTATATTAATTAAAAATACAAGTATAAGAAGATGTTCATAATACATTTAATAAATTGTGATTGTTCACAACAGGAACATTACACTTTAAAATGGAAATGTTTTAAAGGTGAAAAAAATGAAAAAAAAAAAAGAACTGTGTTTTGATTTTACATATGCGTTGTAAATTGAGTTATGCATCTTTATAGGTTGAACTGACTCTGATTTGTGCTCGAAAGGAAGATTATAAATAGTTATTAATGAAATTTATAAATAGAAGATTATAAATAGTTATTAATGTATAGTTATTAAATAGTTATTAATGAAAGATTTAAATTAAAATGTTCTTAGAGTTCACATTTTTCCAAAAGTAGGTTGCTCGTGAGTAGAAGTAAAAATAATAATAATAATTTTTTTTCGAAAAGTAAAATTCTCTGAAATTTTCTCATGAATTGTCCCTTGTTTGCTTATATTTTTTTTATAATATCTTGCAAACGGTTGCAAGTTTTGTCACTAGAAGCGTGATCAGTTGGGAAAGATGTTCCGTATTGTGTGTTAGAAATAAAGCAGTCGACGCAAGTAAGATGATTGCTTCTGCAGGTGTTAGATAAATAAATAATAAATTAATAGGTAGACCAACAGTTCACACACAGAACCTTAGCATCTTCTTTGCATCTTGCATGAAAAAATAAAGTTCCTCTACCTGCCGCCTTATGTCAAGGTGACAGGTGTAATGAAATGGCAAAGTAAGAGATTTGAGAAGCCGCCGCAAACTCGACGAACCAACTAAATAAAATTAAGCATGTAGTTCTTACCTTTTAATCCATTATATGCCAAAGTCTATTATTTCTTTTTTCAGAAATTTTGCATTAATATGATAGAATAAATGAAAAATGAAAGGAAGAATGTTTTGAATTAACCAATTAATATGTAATTTTAATTAATTTAATGATTTTAAAAATTATTATTGCGCCAGATCAACATTTAGGTCAAAGCTAAAAGTTCCACTGCTTAAAAATAACAAAATAAAAAGCATCCAACCCCAAAAAGAGATAATGGTAAAAAATGGATTAATAGTATATCTGTATCAAATTTTCGACGCAATCGTTCAACAAGAACAGGCCTAGAAAGCACCACAATCGATTTTTTTTTTAAATTATAAGACAAATCTAAGCACAAAACACACCACATTGTGAAAGTATATGAGAAAGTCGAAGATATTGATGGTTTCTCGCCATAACTGTGGAACACATAACACAACGGGAAAAAAAACCTTTTTTATCAGTTGTCAATGAAAGTTTAACAGATTTCTGCTAGAAACTCCAACCCGAAACTTTCACTTTACTACGTGAAAGGAAATCGCATCACAGTTTTACCATGAATTAATTGAACCAATTTATTTAATTTTTATTTCATTGGAGTTAATGCAATACCATCATGTATTCTTCACCTTACCATTATGAATCATCTATTTTATTTGTTGAAATTTATTTCTTTATTATTTCATTCATTAACATTGTTTTAAGTTTTAATCTTTAACTTACATTTGATGTGATTTTTGCATAGATCTTTCTTCTGATTTCATATTGAACACTCTTTAGGATTAAGTTGATTTATTCCATTGATTTCATTTTATTATTGGTTTATATACGGGACAGTTTCAATGCCATTTGAGTAGTGCGAACATATTACTATTGAAATTTAATTTTCACTTTATTTCGAAAACTAGAGCCGATCTGACAAAAAGAATGCCAGATTCGAAACAGTGTTTACCAGTGATTAGTAAAAGTTTTTAAGCAATTCTAACACCACCTTAAAATTCAAATAAATAAATAAATAAATTTTCTGAATTACGATGGGTGATTTTGCTCTTATTTCCATTCTTTTTCATTAATTTGTCTTTACTTATAATCATGATTGCCTGCATGGAAATAAATATGTTAAATATTTTCGCTTTATGGAAAGGTATCTCACATATTAATGCCAATAGTTATTTTAAATGTATTTAAAATTTTCCTTTTAAGTGAATAATAACTCAGAGTAAAATAAATACAATAAAAATATTTATAATATATGCATTTAAAGGGAAAAACGACGCGCTTGCTAAAACGATCTTTTTAAATATGAGGCTGCTTCTCATAGCTTAGCATAGAAAATTGCGAATGTATTCAAGCAAAGTACCTGTTCTGGTTGGTGGATTTGTTTAGAAATTTGATACACATCTATCCCACTGGTGTGGTGCGGAAGTTTGGAAAGAGGGTGCCAGCTCAGGTGTCATCCTCGTCATCTGACAGTGGTTTAAAATTACGATGTCCTACCGAAATTAGCCCTCGTGTTGCTTCAAAACGAGACGTTAATATAACTAAACTAAACTGACACACATCTTAATTTTGGTGTAGGGACCACGTGCTAATTGCATCCATCTAACTCGTTGCATTTTTGAGTACGTAATTCCCGTACATTTTTTTCAGTTTTTGAATTTTCATGTTCACACACACACTGACAAGCAGACAGAAAGGCACGCTGACATAATTTAACGAATGTTTTTTTCGGACTCAGGGTGGACTAAAACTCCGCAATTCCTCGAAATCTCGAGATCGAACTTTTTGACGTTTATAATACTTTCCCTGTGAATATGTACAAGAAAACGAAAATACTCCAGGCTGAATACTCTTGGCTCCGAAAATACTTCGCTAGTGCAGAGAGGTGTTGTAATTATAAAGTGCCTTTAGCAATATACAGTGGCGGGTTTTCTCACAGGCACTCACCTCGTGCTTCCAGACCCCGGGTGAGCCTGAAACTCTTTCTGAAATACATTGCAGTGCTAAGCTAACGGCGATTTTGCGACTTTGGTTGGTGAGAGATTTAGGGAAAGAGATTTAGAGAGAATTTTGTGCAGATTATGTTAGCATATTCATAATGTAACTGATAAAAAATTTATTTGAGCAAACAACTTTACGATAGAAAAAGTATATCAATTAAGCGGAAATTTCTTTAGCAAGATAGATAATTTTGTGCATACACATAGGATGGTTTGTTGTTGTTCAAGCCGCGCTAGAAGCTAAGTCAAACGTTTGCCAGACTTCAACCAGTTGTAGCGCTGAAAGGTGCGCATAACGAAAAAAATTGTAGAGATATAAATTGTAGGAAATTTTGTGCTGATTATTTTGATATATATAATGATGATATATAAAAGTTGATTGTTTTTGAATTATAAACAAAAAACTGGGAGAAAATCCATTTTTTTTTTTCATTTTTTTGGCTATAACTAAGATTCCAACAAAAATTTTTAGTGGGAAACCACAGATTCGTTATCAGCACCTCAAAAAACATAAAGGAGCAAAAAATTACAACTCCACCAGAATTTTTTTAAACCACCCCTTTTCAGCACCTAATGAGTGAACTATGGGGAAAGGCTACCAAAACGCCCATGGTCTCATATTGTCAAAATCAGGCAATAGAAATATGAAGTTCTGTAATTTTTTTTTTTTTTTTTTTTGCGGAATGCAGTCTTGCCTTCAGAGACAATCATTATTTGTTAAATATGATTTTCCTTCTCATAAAAGTAAGGTGAAATGTTCAAAAAGCACGAGAATGATAGATAAATATGCGTTCATGTGCTTGCCGTTTAAAAATTTGCTGATTCATTTCCATGGATATAAAGTTTTTTGCGACATAACTGAGGCCTCGTGTTTAAAACATTAAGACGCTTCTTTGCCCATGCACGAAATCTTAGACTGAAGGAGCATAGTCTGAATCAGTACCTAAATAATATTAAAAATGCCACTGTCTGAACATAAATAGTGGCTACCTCTGAATATGTCTAAATTGAACTGAGACCTCAGTAAGTTTCTTAAGACTGGAATCGACTGAAATGCTGATGTGAAATGGAGTATTTCTTTCTTCGTGTATCGTTTTGTATTGTTTGTAATTATACACACATATAGTAGACAAATATAAAGATATTCTATCAAATGATCTGGTCAACAGATTTTTTCAAAATGTACCAGCTTTATATGTTTTAAAAAATTTAAATAGCTTACAATTTATTTTATTTAAAGAAAACTCAAATTCTTTGCTTGCAGAAATTGTGAAATAATTCTCAATTAACAGTTTCCATTTATTGCATCATTTAAAAAAATTGTAACCGTTTCTTATTAAACTTTAATTTAATAATAAATACACTGTAAAAATTATAAAAGAGTAGTTAAAAAAATAATCCTCCTTAAACATTTTAAGTAATACATAATTTCAAAGTGCATAAATTAAAACTGCATGTATTTGAAAATACTTTGGGCAAAAGTGATGATTTAATATATATATTTTTTTATCATATGATAAAATCTGATTTTAATGAAATTTCTTGCTAGAGAACCAAATAAAATAATTAGTTTGTATAGAAAGAAAGGATTTTTATTTCCGCTCGTTAACTTGAAATAAGTTATTAATTTATAAATGAAAATTTCGGTCCAATTTTAAATTCTCATTAACTTTTAAAATATGCATAAAAAATAATTTATATATTTTCAGTTACTGAGCATCATATTAACCCATATATAATTTACATTATGGAATAAAAGAACTAGATTTTTAAAGATTTCTAAAATATGTTATTTATAATTTGACAAATAAGCTAAATGAAAATTTTTACTATACCTACGATATTCGAAATCATTTAATAAGAATAATTTGTCATATTTATTCAAACTTACCTCAATAGATGGCAATACTGTTGCCATCTGTCGTTGTTCTATCTTCATCTAAAGTTGCAACCATAGGAGGAAATACATTTTTTTTTTTTGTATTAAAACAATGCCATTGTGACATAAATATTTAACTAAAATTTTCTCCTTTTGTAATACCATATCTGGAACTCTGGAAATTCGTAAATTTATGCTTTTTTTATATTTATAAGTAATTTTTATGCAGAAACAATTTTAAACTCTTAATGTAAATAAGCTAACTGTGATATTTTAACATGATTGTTAAATTATTAGAATAAAATATACAATAAACTTATACATGATGTAACTTGAAATTATATAGATCTTTCTAAAGCAATTACTGAATTCCGAACCATATTATAATGGGATTTAGCTGAAGTTTTGAAAAAAGGAGATAGATGGCACCACTAGTTTCGTCATCAAGATGTGCTATTTGAATTGTGAAATAAGCATTTTAAGTTTTATCAACAATAGATGCCGCCACATACTAATCTGAATAGGAAAGGAAAGGTTCTGGGAAAGCCTTTATTTCATTTTCGGAAATTCTACTTCACAAATAATTGTCTCATTGCGTAATGTTTCAGTAATTTTTTCCTCTTCAGGCTTTTCATATTGACCTTTTCCAATCTGTCACGCATACACTTCGAAGAAATCGAGTCTGAAGCGTCTAACTCTCCGGCACTGAAGCGATTGGGGGACAAAAAATTTATAGACATCTAAAAGTACCCCGGATTACACCTAGAGAACAAAATTTAAAGAGTTGGTTAAAAAATTATCTAGCCCAAATAAGCTATTTTTTTTAATATATAATTCTTAATTTCAGGCAGCTAAAATGAAAAAAAAAAATCACAAGAGGTGGGGAGGGCACCTCTCTCATCCCCCGATTCGCCGCCACTGCCAGTGCCCCCAGCAACCAATAACATGTCCATGGTCAATATTCTTGCAAATTTGTTCACTAAATAAACCAAAAATGTCTTGCGCACCTTTGAATGCCAACGAACAACGGAACATGAAATATCTTTCATAATTTATTGTGTAATTATTAACTTTTTTATTAAATTCATTACCATGTGGCGTCTCTCTTATGGAATAAAATTAAATTAAAATCAATCGGTTAATTGAGAATTAACTTCTAATAATATTGTATTATCACCATAAATACACGGCAGTACAAAATTTCAACATTTAGGCTAAGAAGAATATGTTATGAAGGTTTATAAATAAATTTCCTAATACATGATGCCATATTTCCTATAGGACCAACCTATGCCATGGCCTGCTGTCAGAGGGGCATATACAGAAGAAATAATAACCAAATATTTACGGACTTTTCAGTGTTATTTCGAAAAGATCATATAAAATGATTTTTCTTAAATTTACATTTGTTTCATTAGATATATTAGATATATATTCAGTGCTACATTTTTTTTGTCTATTGTAGACCCTTGGCTTCCTTTGCATTGAAATAGATTTGATAACATCTCCCCACTTCAATGACTCTTCAAGTACATTCACGACAAATGTGCGAACGAAGAAATTCTAGTAGGTATTTTCGAAGATTTCAAGAAATTCGATGGAGCATTTTCGGCAGGTGTTAATGTTATGTTATTTCATAAGTCGTAAATTTGAATACAAATTTAATGCGTTTCGAAGATTACAAAGATTGTATTAAGTGCATTAAAAATAAACTACGGTATATTTAATTGAAAATTATATATTAACTTTTTTGAGAGAGGGCGCAGGATATGCTTTGGCCTAGGGCTTAGAAATGTGCAAATCCGGCCCTGCTAATAAATGATAATCTCGAATTTATATTTAAAGATTTAACTAAAATATAAGAAATCGAGAATTTCATTAAAATTTTTCCCTTAAAAGTTATATAAACAAGAATAAAAATTATTAAATGAAATATTTAAGTTTAAATAAAAAAATTTTAACCTTAATCAAAAGCCTAAATAACCTACTGAAGAATTTTGTTCAGACAATTCAAATTATCACTTAACTATGTTTCTTACCTACTTAATTGAAGGAGATTATTATTTCCGTGAAGTGTCTTCTTTTATTTCTAGGTTCTCGAAGGTATGCAAGAAAGTTTTAGGTCTATTCAGACAGTGAATTTCCGACAGCATTCATCGCGGAGATGTCATTCTTTGCTGAGGACATCTTTGGCAGGTTAGTACTGACCTGGTACTATATTAGAATACTTAAAAGCAGAAAATAAAGGGAAGATTGCCGAATTTGGACCACCTGGGAAGTTTTTTAATGCATAGCGACAGATAAGTAATTTTAATGAAAAACAAGCAGTAAAATTTTTTTGGAGTTGATTTATCTTCAGGAACTGGACCGCGGTGGTCTAATGGCTCCGGGGCAGAAGGGTTCCAGGTTCTAAACCCGATTTCGCTGCAGATCCGTCGTTTATTGGGTCTGTTGCACGCAAAATCATACGTAGGGGACCAAATGCCCTCTTGCTGGTGTGGTGCGGAAGTTTGGAGAGGGGGCGCCAGCTCAGATGTCGTCCTCGTCTTCTGACCGTGGTTCAAAATGACGAGGTCAGTCCCATAATAACCCTCGAGTTGCTTCAAAACGGGACGTTAAAATAGCTAAACTATTTCGGGAACAATGCAATTAAAAAAATTTTTATTTCTGAAATTTTTACATTTTTTCCTTTTAACATATGTTTTATTTTGAACGATAAATAGAAATTTTCTTCTACGATTTCTCTCGTCACATCACAGAACTATGATTCCCAGGTGACGAAGTCTCCTTTTTGCCGGTTCCGAAGGACTTATGTACTAGATAAGTTACGTTGGTGTATCAAGAAGTACCAGGGCTAACACCAATTTACGCCAGCAAATCGCTCTTAGGGTTGTGTTTGTAGTGATAGTACCATGCAATCTGGACCGGCAGGCCCGACTTAAGCGCTGTAGGGACCTTTAGGCAATTCAAATTTCGGGGCCTCCTTTCCCCTTGTAAACCAGATATTTTAACACTAATCTGATTTTAATTTAATCTCTATATAAGAAATTTCTAAGTAGAACATATAACGGCAAACTGAAAGAACAAAACATTTAATTGCGGATGATCTTCAAAAGAATTGCTTTCAGTAATTTTAAACAAAATGCCAAAAAAAAATTACTAAATGTTTTAAACCCATTTAAAATACTCAAATGCAAAGTTAGCTAGAGCTGTTCACTTATGAGTCAGTCAGTTAACCGATGAAAAAAAATCAAAACACTAATCTGCAATCAACTTTGAAAACATTTAAAAAAATCCTGAGAATAATGTTTTGAAATTTAAGTGATAGTTGTTTTTAATTTGCATATGTTCAAGTACGTGGCCATTGTAAATCAAATGAAAGCACAAAATTAGAGAGTCTTGAAAATGCCGCAAAAAAAGTATCTCGGGGCCCATAAGCATTTGCCCACTTCGCCTATTAAATAATCCGGCCCTGTTGATAGGCAGCGCACCAAGTGACACTGATGTATTAACATTATGAGTTGTTAGAATCATCATCAGATTCATCACGAGAATGCGATTTGCATATCAAACTACCTACTATTACCTACCAAACTATTTGCGAACAAAGAAACATGCGATCAAAGAAATCCCTCTGTAACAAATTTCGATGTTATCACAGCACTGTCACTTGGCATAATGCACTATGAATATTCTAGATCACAGCTCTGCAAGCAGACGTCCGTGCTGCAATTTGCTTACACTCAATACATCCCGGAAATTTTTGATACATCTACGTATGGATTGCACAATTTTTTTTTTCTATTAGATGCCTTATGTAAAGGTTTCTCAAATTAGGTTACATGCACCATTATTGGTATATTACATTATTTTGGTTATTCAGTTTTACACAAAAGATTTAAATGAATTTCGAAATGTTATGACATATCGATAATAATCGATCTTAAATCTTATTTATTCTTCTAAGTCTGGTCAGTTTTCAACATGTGAGTGATATTCAGAAATTTGAAATACTACTTCAGGTATTAAACCATCAATTAACGCACTCTGTGATCTTTTCATTTAAACATAAAGACAAAGAAATTTTCTTCTCAGAAACATTCCAGCAAAAAATTCATATACATTATCATGCTACCCTGGAAGAAGATGTCAACGGAAAAGGGAAAAAATTCCCCTGTTTCCCCCCCTAATCTATGCATTTACTTTACACCTGACCCGAATATTGGCGACACCTTCTTCTTTAAAAGGAAGAAAAAAAATTTTTTAAAGAGACAAAAAGGATTTTATGCTCACTTGTAGTCTTTTAGAAAGAAATTGGTAAAGAAACAAGGCATAGTGATAAAAAAATAGCTTTACATTGCCTCTCTTCAGCAACGTATCTTCCACCTCTTCAATTTTTTGCGAGCAAATTTTTAGATTTTTTTTGTGCTTCCCTCTCCTTACATTTATCTTTCACGACACAAGATTCCCGATATTTTTTATTCATTATTTTCATCAACATCCATAAAAAAGTTATCCACCATCGACAAAACCACACACGCAAAAAAAAAAAAAAAAAAAAAATCCTCATTGATATTTTTTTCACCACTTCTTTTTCCCTACATAAAATCAAACGACCGAAAGTTACACACAAGAAAGAAAAAAAGGAAAAAAAAAAACTTGTGTCACCCTCCATTTATTCGCTTTAAAATCCTCCCCTTCTGGTGGCTGGGAGGTACGAACTGCCTCCTCCACCCCGTTTTCTAAAACTCCCGTGACGTCAGATGGAGTTAGGACAACAGAACCATCGCAAAAGGCGTTACGGATGAGAAAATATCCTTAAGGATGCTTTTAGGCGCTCTCGACTGTCACCTCCAATGAGAGCGGAACATTCCGCGTTGTCTTCTGCAACGATATCGTCTGCGATTCTATATCGTCTGCCCTATCTTACTCCCCTCCATCTTCCACCCCCATAACTGTTTTTCTCCATTTTGCATAGTACGGATGAGATCTGGCTGAAGAAGAAAGAAAAGTGGTGTAGACAAAGATCCTTTGGGTGGTGATTAGAGGACAAAGACTTCAAGTCATTCTAGAGTTTATGTATATTTATATCCTACAGTTATTACCAAATTTAATGGATATTAAAGTCTTTTTAGTAGTTTTAACTCGCAGTACAACTTCTGTCCGATTCGTTTTAATTTCCATGGCGTTAGTAGAGTTTCATTCCTGTTACGTAGCAAAAACTAAATTGCAAAAGTGTGTAACACCACCGGTTTAGTACGAATTGAATCACTTACATTAGAAGTGTTCCCACAGTATCTAATCATAGTCTAACTACGTCATTAAGGACTCGTATCCTTAATTTTTTAAAACTAACTCTATAATCCACCAGAATTTTGAATCTGATTTTTATATAGTTTATAGCCGGAAAAGGCAAATGGAATTTTATCTTGAAAAATGAATTGGTGGTAAGATAAGCTTGTCAGGCAGGTGTGAATTTAATCGTCGAGTTTACTTACAAGTAGTTATTATAACAAAGAATATTGAGGGATGTGTGGTTCTGAATGAGAAACAATATACACTAGGTTTCCGTGATCATTTGCAACCTTTTATGGAAAGGAACGGGGAGCATTGCAAGTCATACCTTTTCATGTCGATCAATACCTGGACGAAGAAAATCTTCATCCAACTTTTCCACCGGTATAGTCAGCCCAACAGATTACGAGAGCAAAAGCCGTGGAATTCACATTCACCCCCATTATTTCCTTCTCCACAATCAAATTTCATTTGCAGAAAATCACAGAGACTCAGGAGCCAAGGCTATATATACTGATGGATCTAAAATGGACGAAGGCACTGGTAGCGCATATCGCATTCTCAAAAACTATGGAATAATAGCCTCATGACAAGGTAAACTTGATCACAGCAATTAGGTTATCCAAGCTGAAATCCTTGCAATTAAAATGGCGATTGAAGCAACTTCTTCCCTTCATAGATGAATCAAAATTTGGACAGACAGTTTGTCAGGTTTGATGGCCATACTTAATCCTAAATCCCACCATAGTATAGTCCGAGAGATTCAAACCCTTTTGCTCTCCCATAAACACATTCACCTGAGATGACTTAAAGCCCACGTCGGTTATTTAGGCAATGAATGCGCAGATCAATTAGCCAAAGAAGCCATCACAAAAGGCGATCCTTTCTTTCTACCTAAGACACTTTCCTACCTGAAATCTGAGATTAGGTCAGCTGCTTTAAGCATCTGGGTAACGGAGAAACTGGCCACAATACACACGATATTGTGCCTAGGGTCTCAAACAAGCCAGTAGGATGGAATAGAGAAGAGCTAATGTTCGTTACAGGACGCGGGCCCTTCTCTTCACACTTTCATCGCTTCAATCTTCGAACATATAACAACTGCTCGAGCGGAGAAAAAGTAGATACAATGCACTATGCCACAAAATGTCGGTTTAGCCTCTCCTGGCATTTCCAAACTCCCACAGTGTCATTTAAATTACAGTGATTGCAATTCATTCTCACGAATAACTCATCAAGAACCCGACTTCGACTCCTCATGTGCTTCGTATGTGATGAGAACAAGCTCATTGTAGAGGGTAATCACCGAGCACACATCCACTCAGACTGACACACACTTCTGGCTACTTATGACTCTTCTTTTTTTCCCCTCTACGTATTTTTATTTTTTCTCGATTTTATTTTGTGTTCTATGTTGTTCTGTCCAGGACATGTTTCTTTTTTCATTATAATTTGTTTTTGATCTTTCTAAAAAAATTAAATTCACCACCATCCTTCGAAACCGGAAATGAGCCAAATGGCTCTAAACATGGGGATGCAAGTGGTGTAATGTAATGTAAGTACTATGTTCTTGCAGTTCAGTCCCTCTGGGGGGGGGCACCACGAGTACACGGATGAGAAGCCGACGGATAAGTAAGAGGGTTCTCGTTTCCCCGGAGGGTACAATAATGGTTTGGGCTTGCCCTCTGCCAGTGATAGTGTGTGCCTCCTTCAGGAAGGGTCGGGCCTTGGCCGGTGATGGCCGTATACAATCCTGCCTTAGTACTCGAGCTATTGTCGAGAGTCACTCAGATAATCGGACGGAGAATGCTCCAGAACAAGGTGCTATTGATATGTTCCTGCACTTGAGTACGAGAGACGTTAGTGCGGCTTATGGTCTTACATTTAGCAGCGTATCGAATATTTTGCATAAATCGATCACTTACATGTACGGTGCAATATCCGTTTCTGAGAAAACACAGAAGATTCGCTGTGAGAATGCGGCTGCTACCACTACATAACGAAGATACTGGGTGTAGAGCCAAATTTTATGGCGGATGTTTTGTGGGCGGATCAGACGAAATTTGATCGAAATCGGATGTTTAACCAATTTGCCTCATTGGCACTTAAAACTCCTTCATGACATCAAAAATTCGTCATCGGGTGATGTGATCTCTCAGTGTCTGGTTAACATCTAGAAGGTGAAACAGATTGCGCTTTCTGTGTCATTCAGAACAACGCCCAAATTCATCAGTGGACGGCAAAACTAAGCCCGCATAATACCGTTTTTCAAGCTGAAACCTTAGCAATAAAAGAGGCTATAAATTGGGCTAATTCTAAGGGAATATCAACATCAATCTGGAGTGATAGAGAGTCGGCACTCGGAGCAATTTCTTCCTTCAAAAGTTCTAACCCACTAATCCAAGAAACACAACAAGCCCTCCTTCAGAACCCATCAATGCAACTTAACTGGATTAAGGCGCATGTTGGTCTCCTCGGTAACGAGTCAGCAGACATCCTAGCCAAACAAGCTACTAAAGAAGGGACTCACCTCCATCTTCAGGCCCCGAAATGTCATCTAAAGAGAATGCTTATGAACCTCTCTCTCAATAAATGGCAACAAGACTGGGATTCAGGCGACACTGGGAGAGCAATTTTTAACTTACTTCCTAAAGTCACTCTAACCCCAGCTTCATGATCAAGAGAATCCATCCTCTTCGCTACATGCCAGGTCCTTTTCCCAGCCATCTCTATAGATTCCGGCTTCATCATTCAGATATCTGCACATGCGGAGAAAAGGGAGACCCTCTCCATTACGCAACTTTTTGTCACATGACATTATCTTATCATTTTACAAAACCAAGTGCAGAAAACACTCAACTTTGGTGGAAAAGCGTACTCTCAAATAAACTATCAAGAATAAAAATATCTAAACTCATATCTTTCCTCATTGAAAATGAGAACCTCATAAAACAGCCACCGGACGCAACCAGTTCATCTGACTCGGACCCAGATTTCTCTCCTTCACCAAGACATCAGACATTTGGACTAAGACCCTCTAGAGGTTCAATACCCAGAACCCTGATCGGTGTTCCTACAAGTATGTAAATGCAACGAACTTTTAGGACCTGTCTTAAAATGGTTTTTGCTTCGCGAGTCTTTCTATTCATATAAAAACACACACTTTTGGTTGTTTTTATAATTTTCACATGTATTTTGTCAATGTTAAAACACTGTATGTTACCTTTTTTTTTGTTCAATAAAGTTTCTACATACACTCATCCAAACTGCAAACCGGAGATTTTTATCTCTGGAGTCAGGGGTATGTCGTAGTGTAAAGTAAAGTAAAGTGTCTGGCTCGGAATTTTCAATTATCTAGTCTAAGAACCTGTTTACTACGAAAGGACATTAGCAACACAAAAATACTGGGAACTATTGCAAACCATGATGATTTCCTTTTCTGTGTTTTTATGTTTTGTGTGGTTCTAGCATGATGACATTCTTGCACATTGTGTGGGTCAGTGTATGTTTTTTTTAATTACACGGAAAAGGCAATCGATTATGGAAATAATGTGCATTGTCTTCCTAGATTACCTGAATTAATTCTAAGGGAATTTTTCTTTCGGGGTTACCAAAAATATTAGGTATATATCTTGCAATTAAGCAATGCTAATGATTATTGAAACTGTATTTTCGATACATACCGTTCGTAATACTTCAATTGATACAAAGTGTTCAAAAATCCCATGAAAGGTCTGATTATAAAATTTTGACGGAATCGTGATTAATCTGACTCGAAACAGATAAAACATACTTCGAAATTGAAACTTCATATACAAAGAAAGTAATATGGCAAGCAAATGGCAAAATACATTAGGAGAAAATTTTAATTCTTTGCAGGGCTCGTAATAGTTGCCTATTCAAGATACAATTTCCAGAAAGTTCTGCTTAGAAAATACACTGGAGGATTTGGAATTCAAGAGAGAGCGTGTTAAGAGATTTGCTTCGTAATATTTTATTTAATAATAAAATGGTTATTCGGCTTTTGAGTGAACAACTTTTTTTTTCACTATCTAGCATACGAGATATGCAGAAAGTAAGCATTGTAATAACGGGAAAATTTGACCTGATTTCAATGAATTTATAAATTTTAGATCCCCCTAAAGCTGTAAATTCTTGGATAATGTCTGTCTATTTGTCTTTCGGATTGTCCATGTGCATGTGAACGTAAAAATCTAAACCGCTGTATTTGATGGATGAAATATGGGATATAGTCATTACATCGAAATTTATATCAAATTTTTAATTAAACTCATAAAATGGAGCAGGTATTTTTCACCATTACAATCATTATTTTCTTCACTGTAATGTGAAGCTAAATCTCCAGAATTTAAAAGCTAAATCTCCATACATGTTACCATTCGCACTGAATGGAAATATTTTATACATTTAAAATTATTTTTTTTTACTTGCATTGTCTTTCACATTCTAGGAAAATAATTATGTACATTTTTAGTTTTTGCTGTAATTTATATATATGATCGCACTCAGTCCAGTGAAAATATTAAATACACGTATTCTTGCTATTCTGTTTGTAATGAAAAAAAAAATTAGAATATCGTGTAAATCATAAGAAAAAGTGTCCAGAAATCAAAAAGGCATTACTGAATAAATAAGCATTTAAATTAAGGTGCCGTAGCAATCGTCTTCTGCAAATTAGAACATCAAAACTGCGAAATCAAGAATTAAAGTGAAAAACTTTCATTGAATATACAAAGTGGTCATAAATTATTGGACCCATTTCAAAAATAAATTAAAAAAAAACCCTATAATGTAGCAATTTTGTTTTTTTAAATGAGAAGTAGCCCAAGAATTTTTTTTCAGATGGGTAACGAGCCATTACAGCGCAATAAATCTGCCGAATCCAACGCAAGTATCAAAATGGCTACCGTGCAGCAGAAGGCATGTCTCAGGCTCCACGAAAGCAAATCAATTGTAAGAATTCAAAGAATTATTCTGTTAGAGTATCGAAATTTTCAGTAAGAATTCCATTAAGCGTTAGTATGAGCAATTAAGGAGTGAAATTTTCCCTCACGAATGCTTGATTAAGTTCTTACTTTGCCGTCAATTTAGATACTCTAACCGAATAATTCTTTGAACTGCTACAATTGATTTACTTTCGTAGAACCAGAGACGTGCCTTCTGTTGCACGGTAGCCATTTTGATACTTGCGTTGGGAATCTCCAGCTGCAGCAGATTTAGAGAGCGGTAACGGCACGTTACCTATCTGGGAAAATCTGTTTAAACTACTCTTTCATTAAAAAAAACGAAGTTGCAACATTATAGGGTGTTTTTTTTCATCAGTGTTTGAAATTGGTACAATAATTTATGACCACCCTGTATTTAGAAGATTTTTTGTAGATAAAAAATTTATTCATAATTCAAAAATTAATAAATCTCTTGAAATCTCACATGAAAAATAATATGGGATATAGAAAAAATAAAGCCTTATAAAATTTTGTCAATAGTATTACCAAATGGAAAAGATGTTAGTTATTACATTTAACATGTTAGTCATGATGTTTTCAGTTATTACATTTAACATGTTAGTCATGATGTTTTCAGTTATTACATTTAACAAGTGGAAACTAAAATTAACCCCTTCTTGGTCGGTGTCGCATATTATGCGACGAAGAGTAATATTGCATCGTTCAAAGTTAATTCGTCGCCCCTTATTTATTTATTTTTGCTATCGCTATTTTTTTGACTATGTAAGCAATAAAATATTCGGCAATAAATGATTTTAATGTGATTTCTATGCTCTGATGATCAAGAAAGATTGTAAAGCTGTTTACATGGCAAGGTTATAAAACAATTTAAAAAAAACATTTTTTACAAATCATTAATAATTATTTTCATGCAGATATTTATCTTAAATATCTCAAGGCAGAACATTTGAAAAATATATTTTCAGAGAGTATTTTGGTTTATATGCTTGGGCACAATGCTGGGAAAACTGGACATCAGTCAAGGGATATCACATGTATGACCACCAGTTGATCAAGCAAAAAATGATTACTGACAAAAACGTTCTGCATTTTTGAATTCAAGATAGGACATGTATTAATTTTCATCAATAAAAAAAATGCTTTTTTGAGTGTAGTAAATTCAAATAATAATAATAATAATAAATAATAAATCCAACCAAGAAAGGGCCAAAAAATTTTTTTTCAGACTTTTATTAGTTTAACTCAAACTGTGAAAGTAATATATATATAAAAACATTTGAATATGCAGTTACCGACTAGAAATGATATAATTACAGCTGAGATTCAATATTTTTAAAAAGTAAAGAGTGTCCTAGAAAGATCTTCATTACGATATTAATGAGAAAAATACGAAAATTTGAATTGAAATGCAGCTTGGAAGAACAAAGAAATATAACAGTTTTTTATATTTTTTGCAATATCTTCAATGTATCTGTACATGAGCACATTCCATGTGTCTGTAAAGTCTCGTAGTCTGAGGTTAGGTTATGAGGCTCTGAAAGCCCGAACATTTTATTCGAACATGAACTAGACAGCCCCAAACTTAACGATTGATGTGGTCTTTTATACTAAGCTGTAATCGAGGCTCAATCTTTTCTGTGGAGAAGATCATAAACTGTGTTGTGTAAGGGGATCTTTTGAGTTGTATATTATTCCACAACTGGCAGGCAACTTAGAAGGATGGTTCTGCACTTCACTGGACACTTCCTGCTTGTGAATTATCTGATGGAGTGTTTCTCAAACGATGATTGGTCGTAGAGGACAAATACCTTAGGTTCCATTATCGCCCGACATAACTCCACGGGATTTCTTATTGTGGGTTATATGAAACATTGTTTAACAAACACCTATATCTAAAAAGGAAAGGATACAATTAGCAATCCTCACTGTTACATTGCAGTTGTTAAAAAAACACTTGCCGAGGAATAGAGTGCAGGCTGAACATTCTTTGTGCTATTAAAGGAGCTCACACATAGATAGAGACATTGAATGTACTGTAGAAAAAACTATTAAATTTCTTCATTCTTTTTCCAAAAACTGCATTTCATTCACCTTTGTTATTAATGTTAAGAATAAGAAAGATATTTCCTGGAGAACCTGTATTTCGAATTTCTTTTAATTCACAGTGTAGATATCGGAATTGCTCTTTTTTGTACTTAAATAACTTATATTGTTAGATCGGTTTCATTTACAAGTATATACTTCCTAAAAAATGTCCAAGCATTTACAAATTAAATATTTCATCATTTAGTGAAAGCACAACTCATTTAATAAGATCACATTAACAAAGTTGCTGTTAGAAATACCATTAAGTCGTTAAAAGAAAACTATCGACATAATCATACACGCCTGAAGCGTCTTGAAAACAATTAATTAACAAGCTCATTATATCTTTGAAACGGAAATATGATAGTTAACTTTTTTTAATGAATATATTTTCCTCTCTCTCTCCAGAAAATTACTAGATAATAAGTTAGAGGAAAAATAATTTCGTTGGGGAATATCATGTTTTAATACACTTCTTCTCTTTAAACAGCATCAAATATGCAAATCTAATGAACGTGAATATATCTTTTAAAAATATTTCTTTTTATAAATTTATAGAACCACCAAGACAACAGCGGCAGCAAGGGAATTGCTTTTCACTCTTCGAGGCAAAAGTCGGAAGATAAAAAAAATAAAAGAAGCAAATAAATAAAATAGCCTCCACTACCACTCCATAAAAAAAAATCTGCCTTATAGAAAATGTAAGAAAATTTTTCTGTTTTCCTCTGTCACAAGAAAAAAAATTCCACCAGATAAAAAGTGGCAGAAAAAAATACCGCAAAGAAAGAGAAAAAAAGATATAAAGAAAGGCTTTTCTTCGGTGAAGAACCCCAAAGCCACCCAAAATCGTCTTCTTCATTTGCATAACAATAACCTCTCCACAGCTAGACATTGACGTTAGGCGACAACTTCTCAATCTGGTGGTTCTCACCTCGCTTCGGTAACGAGGTTATGTGGCTACGCTTTGCTCGGTTTGGCTGGTTTGGCCTGAAGCTGAAGAATATATCACTATCCCCGCAACCCTCATGGCTGCAGGCGAAGCACATTGAAACCTATCAAAGCGCTATTCAGGGGATAATTTGCAATCAGAAACGCGGTGGTATATATGTGTGGTATATATATCTCTTTTTTTCCTCCTCTTTTCTATCTATTTCGCTGCATTCTCTTCCCAGTGGCTCCGGGGCAAAGAGAATATAGGCGATGTGATGGAGATATATATATGTATGTAGCAGTTGGGAAAGGGAGGTTGTCTGCAATTTGTCGTGTTTTAAAAGCAATTGGGCGCGTCCCGTACGCGCTAAACCCAATTTGTAACGTAGCGCGGTCTCGTTTTTGGGTTTTTGGCGCGGCAGAGTGAGTTCGGGAAATGCTATCACCGGCGTCAATTCGCATTTACATTTGGGAAACATTCGTTTAGCGTGCGAAACGCGAGGGGACGCCTAAAAACTTAGGATCTTCTGCGTGGGTGGAGAATTGGTGGCAGTCATCACATAGAGTAAAG
>BGPR01000631.1:238882-285583 GCA_013235015.1 Araneus ventricosus
GTGACCTCGGGGATTAAGATATGCCAGGGCAAAGGAGCAGAAATCAGTGGCATGGGGTCCGGGGGACAAGGGGGTATAGATGCCCCGTTTCCAGTTTTAGTGGCGCCACGAAGTCAAAACTTTACTGTGTTTATACCATTTTTAAAGCAAAATATGATGAAGGGGCTTGAAAATAATACCATGGCCTGGGAGCCATTTACCCTCGGTGCTCCATTGACAGAAATCGGAGGAAAAGGTTTCTGGTTTCTATCCTCTAACTATGCTCTTAAGCAGCATTATTTAGAAACTGGTAGACCTATGTGTTCTTTAGAATAGAATCACTCGCTGTGGTTGAAACATAGATGGGAGAAATGGCTTTTGAAGATTTTCCTAGCACTCCTCCGCTCGAAGCACAGAAGCTCACCAGTTTCTCAGAGAGTCCTTCTGGATGACAACCTGCTCCTGCATATTTGTACTAACTGAGGCCTCTGCCTCAGGTGTTACCTAGGTTCTTCAAGGTCACTGTGAACAACTGAATCATGCCACACTTTTCCTTTCTCTTATGTCTTCGACCCTAGAATTTGACGAGATATGTTAGTTCAAGTGGAATTAGAATCATCACATTTTTTTCAACTTTTCTGTAGAAGAAATAATTATACATCTACTCCTTGAAAGCTCAATAACTCAGAATGAGGTAGAGAACAATAAATCGATTTTCGAAACTAGGCAGTGTCCTTTTCTGTCATTTATTATTTCTAAAGCCATCTTCTGAATTAAATACCAAGTCCCTCATTTGACAAAAAATAAAATCTATTGTTTAATTTGACAAAAATATATCCCAGAAATCGAATGAATCAGAAATAATTATAGAAGAAGCATTTATAGCAAGCTTATGATAAAATAATAATACAAAAAACCTGTGAATATACAAATCTTTAAAGAATATAGTTTCCCTTTTCCATTAGAACTTAATGCCACTCTAACGCTGTTCTTGAAAGAAAATAATTTCCAAAAACGGTTCTCACTTATCATCATTCACGAGCGCTTTAGTGTTAGCATCATTCACAGAAAAATTTGAATGAATGTCGGGTGGGGTGGAGGAGGAAGCAGTCGCCCCCTCTACTTTTTATAGAGAAAATTTTATTTCATTTTAGCTGCCTAAAACTAGGAATTACGTGAAAACAACAGTATTCGGGAAAATTAGCTAGATTTTTAACTAAATTTTTAAATTTTATTGTCTACCCCCTAAACTACCGGGTCTTTTAGATGTCTATAAATTGTTTTGTCCCTGACTTTTTCTACCCAATCGCAGCCACTGCTCTGACAGAACCTTTCAATTCTTTCCCATTTCTGAGAATAAAGTGACCCTGTCTTGGACAGATTTATAGAAATGATTTGTTGTATGGTCTTAAGAGTGGGTCTTCGTTGCGTAAAGAATGAAATATCAAAACATTATTTTGAATAGAAGATTCTTTCACAGAAGCAGAAAAAAGAATACTCACATTCAAGTTACTCGAATACGATGCCTATGGTCTTTTCGACTGCTCAAGGTTTTCATTTTCTTTCTTCCTCTCATTAGTAATATTTACCCATCACGCATGGGGTTCTACGGTAGGACAAGATAATAAAAAGGTCTAAAATGTGATTATATGAGAGACAGAATAATCACGCAAAGGAAATAAAAACAAAATAGTTTAGAGATTCTGAATCTGTAACAGACCGTTACAGCTACTAATCAATGCTGCTAGCGTTAGACTGCCAATACAGCCTTCCTCAATGTAAAAAATGAATAAGAAGTTGCTAATCTGGAACATTCTGCGTATAAATATATAATGGACACTTCGAACTAGCCTTAACCGTCTGGTGCATGTGAATAACCAGATAGCAGTGAATAGCAATAAGGGAACGATACGGTCAGTTGTTAATAAGTTGGCCATCACCGGCCCCATGCTCCCACCCTTCCTGTCAGAGGTACATACCCTCATTGATAGGGTTACCATAATTTTATTAGTTGAAATCCGAATAATCAGGGAGGGGGGTTGAAAGGTCTTGGGGGTCCAATTATAATATAAAATTCTAAAAGCTGCCTACTAATGACCTTATTTCATAACATTATCACAGAGTTTGAGAAAGTGAAAAAAAAACTAAGACTTCAGAATACAAAGAAGATACAATTTTTAATAATTGGTAATTAAAAACAATATTAACGAAAAACAGAATTATAACTAAAATTGCCAAAACTTTTGATTTTTCAGTTTGAATCGAAAAACAGAATTATAACTAAAATTGCCAAAACTTTTGATTTTTCAGTTTGAATTGGTGCCTATGTAATGAGACTCATCTACTTTCCCGTCAACAATGGATGGAAGCAGTGTAAACAATGAAATTTCTTTCATTGTCAGAATGACGTAAGCTTTTTCCAATACGTCAGATTTTCTCAGTTGCAAGCAAATTTCTCTCTAGCCTCATTTGCTTGCCTAAATCCGGACAGTGGCCCGGACGTGAGCTTGAAATTCGGACGTATGGTAACCCTACTCATTGGCGATAAGTACCACCACTACTACTGTACCCTCCGGGGAAGCAATAACACGTTCACTTATCAGGGGACTTCTCATGCCCATATTTCAGGTGTCAAATTATGCGTATAAGAATAAATAAGTCGGTCAAGCAAATTTATTTTTAAAAATTAATTTTATTTAGTTGTCAGTTGCAGGACTATGATTGCCACTACTACAGTTCACAGAGGTAGATGGAGAGACGAAAATTTCATTTTCAAAAATAGGAACTTTACGGATAGTTTACCACATTTGGAAACAATATTTGAGTTTATTTTATCTTAAGAAATATCGGTAAAAAGAATCACTGACTTAGGTAGATTTTTTTTCTTATCAGTTAGAGAAGTGAGAATTTTTCAAGCGAAAAGCTGTGGATGAGTAAGAGTCAAAGAACTTTTTCAATGCGGCTTGAGATCGTCGATATCATTTTAAAAGCATTTCCTACAAGGGGAGGATTTCTATGAAAAATATATTTAGACCATGCAAGAGGTGGACATAGTGATAAGTGGGGAAAGCTTACAAACCAAATAAACAAGGCTTCTTTCTTATCTAATACGTCCTATAAGACAACGCTTAAAACTGCGGGTCTTACAAACTTCGCAGTTTAAAAAGAAAGCAATTTTACTTACTGTTGCAACTGCGATACTAATGGAGATTTTCATAGAATCATGGATTACTTTTTACTTCTTGTTAATATAAATAGATTAATAGATCTGACGAATTTAATTTGAATTCTTGTCATCTTCCCGCCACACCGGATGAACTTTGAAATGTTTAATTTCCAGTATTCCCATAACCTTTCTCCATTCAGCAGTTCAGTACCATTAATTAATTTTTTAATTAATTTTTGATGGTTTGATAATTGTTCAACAAAATTGTCTACTTTCTATATCTTTGACTTGGAGAAATTTTTTCTAAAGTTAATAAGCATTAATCAAGCATTAATGTTTCGGAAGTAATACGTTTTAATTAAATATAAGCTTAGCATCAATATCTTTAATAATTTCCCACAATTTTTTAAACCTCATTTACCTACCGGAATATAGTATAAAAGTACCCCTTTCAGAGCACTATAATGGAAAAAAGAGAGTGATCCGTAGAATGCTAAATCTAGGTAGCTATTTCAGAACAGGAAGAAAATAGAGGACGTAAAAAATTTCCAAACATGCACAACAGGACAAAATAGGTTGATAGTTCCTAGCATGAACATAATTTAATAATTGTCTCATAATCCCAATTATAATCCAACACATATTAACCCGTAAATGTCCAGTGTTGCCTTTAAGCACCATACCCAATTTTGTCTTCTAAAATCTTGAAAATAAGATTCAAGCTTTAATGCCAGTTGTTGCCAATAGGATAAATACCGAAAATTTTATTAAATCAATTTCCAACATATAGATGTCAGCCTGAGTGCTGATATGAAAATAAAAATAAATTCATGTTCTTCACTTGAGACTGCATCTTTTTTTGTTTTATTTACACGCTTGAGAGTACCATATTTTATTCTACACTGTAGAAGGAAATTCCTTATCTTTATTATTAGTTCTTAAAATTCATATGTGTTATAGAATTTTATATTATAGATTATTTACTATAGAATTTTCTCAAGGGAATTTTTTTCTCAATTAAAGCCCGGTGTTGCTTATAGGATAGAAACTGTTTTTTAGACATAAACCACACTCAAAATATAAAAACGATTTTTAAAGTATTTTTCCCATATTTTATTCAAGAAATGAAAGTAAAAAAACATTTTAAAATCAATTTTAAAAAAATCGGACATTTAAAGTTTAATTAAAAATTTTAAGTGGTAATTCTAAAGATACAAAAAGTTTCCATAAACAGGCAAATATTAATTTAATAATTATGTGTAAGGTATAAATAAATAAAATGCATAAAGTAAAAAGTGATAATTTTTGCCATGTAGGGGGGAGGATGTCGTATTTGGATCACTTAAATATTTTTAATATACAGTGATGGATAAGTAATTTTAATACAAAAAAGTGATAGAAGTTTATGCAGTTTATTTATCTTAAAAAATGTAATTAAAATGTTAGGTAATAAGTTATGAGGTAGAACAAACAGTTTATTATAATTGTGTCATCGGTTCTTTTAAAGAAAGTGGTTTTCCAAATTGGTCCATCAATTTTTTAAGCACAATTGAAACAAGAGTACTTTTTTTCTGTCAAATTCACACCAGTGCACAATCTATTTCCAGTGCACTATCAGTATGACATTTTATGCATTCCTTATTCTTGCTTTGTGTCCTCAGACATAATACAAAACCACATAGTTTTACTTTTTGTCCTTTTTAAACCAACATTTGATATCTTTAATGTCCCTTTATCGTGTTTTTTTCCTTGGCTTTAAATTGCTATACTTCCAATTTATGAAGACTGATAGTGATTATAACTGGTTATTCTTCTAGTTCGAGATAATACGAGTAGTTCACTTGATTTGACCAGTCCAATTCGGGCAAATGTTTACAGACAAGTCTCAGCAACTTTTGGGCAACAAAAAAAATTCTCCTAGCCTTATCTTTAGATTATTTTGTTGAAATTATTAGAATAAATTGTAGCCAAAGCAGTTTCCTTTCTGAAGATATAATAATATTTTTTTGCTTTTTATTCTAAAACAGCGTAAGGACGGTTAGTATTTTGTTAAAATATTTAATTGGTGATATCTAAATTTAAACACTTGCTCTCTAACTTTAACCACAAAAAGCTTTCTCTAATAATGATTCCACAAACTACATTTTCATCGTTGCAACACAAGTTGCATACTTTATGGCTCGAATATTTAACCCTTAAAAGCCCTATTTTTTAAAAATGTTTTTTGACTTTCATGTCTTGAAGGACAAGGGAAAGTACTTTAAACAATCCTATCTTGTTTTAAGTATGGTTTATGGCTAAAGAAAAGTTTGTTACCAACTGACAACACCAGGCTTTAGTTCAGAAAAAAATTTACTTGATAAAATTTTATAATATTAAACACAGATGAATCTTAATAACTAATAATACGGATAAGAAATTTCCTTCAACATTGTAGAATAAAATATGATATTTTCAAGAGTACAAAAAAGTAAAAAAGATGCAACCTCAAGCGAAAAACATAAATTTATTTTTATTTTTTTATCAGCACCCAGGCTGCCATCTATATGTTGTAAATTGATTTAATAATATTTTCAGTATGTATCCTATTGATAACAACAGGAATTAGAGCTTCAGTCTTATTCTTAAGATTTTAGAAGACAAAATTGGGTATGTTGCTTAAAGGCAACACTGGGCTTTTAAGGGTTAATAGGATTAATGCTTCGATACAGGTCCAATCTAAGCGGCAGTCCAAATATGGCAACTCTCCCTTATATCTCTTCTCTTTCATTTCGTCATTTGTTTGGTCATATTTTGAAGTGTTCGCCACTGAGATTGACATTCTTAAGATACCTGGATTTTTTGGTTGCAGTGCTTTGAACAGGGATATTTTAATTCTAACTCAGTGTTTGCCAACCTTCTTTGTGCCATGCCCCACCTACCCTTTTCTAAAATTCTTATGTCCCCCATGTAACATATAGATAATTTTTAATATTCAGAAATTAAATTGTTTACTGAAGAATCTTAAATGTTAGGTTTTAGGAAGAAACCATTAGGAAATTGTTGAGAAACATAGTAAATTTTCAAAAGATATAATGGAGAACAGAAATTCAAGTACGAAATAATTTTAATAATAATAAATTCTCGTAAGTTCATCACTTTTTTCTAAAAAGTTTGAAGGGATTAAAAACTTTTTTATCTTATATTTTTGAAAATTTTTCAGCGAGTTAGATCTTAGAGAAAAATGTGCTTTTTCCATCTGAGAATTTATATATCATCGCTTAACATGCAACATAACATATCTCAATTTTTTGAAATTTCAAACAGGAAGAAAATACTCAATTTTTTGCAACCAATAACGAATATTTTCGATTTTTCTTTCACATCTGTTTGCAACATGCAGCAGTTCATATCGGATGCTGAAAAATTTCAGAAATATTCGTCATTGGTTGCCAAAAATTGATTATCATTGGTGTTGTTACTGTTTAGCGATGATATAATAGTTAAATCACAGTAGACGTTTGCTTTTATACTCTGGAAGAGCCCATTTTCGAATTGCCCCTTTTAACAATCAAATTGTCCCCTATGGGGCGTGGGGCCCACGTTGGGAAACGATGTTCTAACCAACAACCAGTTTTACAAATTTACTGAAAAATAAGAGCATATTGCAGTTTAGAGCTTTAGCTACAGAAGGTAAAATGGACCAAAAGTGGCGATATTTTAATATAAATGAAAAATTTTATTACTATATATCTGTATTCTTATTTACTTATGTTTTGAAAAATTTAATTGTGCTTATTCAATATTGGCTTTCTTTACTCACATACTATTCAAAAGAAGCCTTATGGAGTCGCATGTGTATATTAGAATGTAGTATGTTTTTATGCTTAAGAAATTATTTTCGTTTTGAAAGAAGTTTTTTTTTTAATTTCAGAAATAATAAAACTTTTTTACTTATTTCTGTATAGCAATTTAAATTTAATTTCTAATTGGCTTATTATTGTAAAAAAACCACTCCTAACAAAAGGCATATAATATGTACTTATTGTTTAAAGCGATAAATAAATTCGCAAATGATTTCAAATAAATGTGGAAAAATGATATAAATTAAAAATTACTCCTTTGAATTAAAATATTGTTAAAACGATCCTTGAAATTCTTGTGACTATTAGTTTTCAAGTTTGTAAAAGTTTTCATTTATTTATCATGATTAATTACGTATAAAAGCGTCGGAGCAAATTTTTAGAAGCAATAATCCATCAGTTTGATTCTTAGAAAACTTTGTTGAGTTATTTCTTGCAATTGTAAAAAGTCGTGTGCTTTACCACTAAACCAAAAATATTGTTCTCTCTATAACGTTATTTGCAAATACAGTTCGTTAAGATTGATTTTAAAAATCCATAATTAAAGTAATAAATAAAAGTGGAATTAATATATCATATGAATTACAGATAATCCATAATAAATTAAAGTTAAATTCATGTATCATATGAATTACAGTTAAGCCATAATAAATAAAAGTGGAATGATATGATGAAATAAAATTCAGTTCAATAATAGTTCAACTGGAGTTTCGCTTGTATCAATTTCGCAGCAAGTGTTTTAGTAAGAAACGGAACTATTTCGAGATTAGATTGGATTAGCTGTGTATGATGAGGCCCAACCACGTAGTGACCTAGATAGCTTACCGTCAAGGCGTTATCTGAATTTAGCTAGTTTTCCTAGAATTATTTTCCTTTCTTCCTAATATCTCTTTTCACTTCCAGCTTCTTTTGAACTTTAAACAAATGTTTTCTTATCAAATACTTAGAATGGCAAAATTCTAAATCCTCAAGCCTTCTGTCACAGCAGAATTATTCAAAGAATGTACTGATTTCATTTCTATACACTCTTTTATCTTATGTCCAATATGAATGACTCACCGGACGAAATTGCAGCTTAAGCTTGCTGTACGAGGTTTAAGAACTAACTATCGCACTTTAGTGACAAATGTTCAAATTGCAAAGTTGCAGAATTTTGGGCAAAAAATTTTAATTGCATTTCCGTGCCAAGTTACAGAATTTTGAGCACTTGACAATGAAATGCAATAAAATTCTTGGTCTTTTAAACCTTTAGATTATGAATGGGTAAAATCTCAAAATATTCTTTCAAAACGGAGATTCTAGGGGAAGCACAGGACAATGTTTTTCCCATTAATCAAGTGATGGAAAGTTATTTTTTGTGGTCTTTTTACCAACCCTGGGATTATATACTCTAGTCTTCGATCTTTAGCAATAAAGCTAGCCATCGCACATAAATTTATACAATAGGACAGAAGAGTATAAATCAACAGGTTTTTCAGATGACTAACAGATTCAATCCGCGGTAGGAATGAATCTATTAGTCATCCTGCGGTTAATGACTAACAAGATTCATTCTAATGGCTTTCTAGCATAACAAGTTTACCTTCCAGTGCACTCACCAATGACATGCATAACATGGTTAGGAAAATAAGTCAGTGGAAAAGGCTTCTGTGTTCTATACATAGGCTGCATTCTTAATTAGCATAATTAAAAAACTGTAAGATCGACGTGCATTTCAGCAACGAGTTGCTGGCTAGAGTCGGTTGCTTGTTGAAATTTTTATCGGTTTTCCTTCAAAAGAAACACAAATGCGGTCCAGTTTTCCCTGTCAGAGGTTGCCAGGAAAGCAACCTACCCCCGTATATTGGGGCTAAGTCAGACTTCTACCTTAAGTGTACAGGTCGCTTTTACCAATAGAAGACACGTGCCATACTTCCCTTTTACTATGAGTCCTAGATCCATGGACTTGATTACATGTGTTATATGTCACATGCGCATTAAAACTGTTAACCTTAGCAACCCGTACGCAAAGGAAAAATTTCATTGATGCAATATTTGCATGATCCGAAATGAACAAGGTTAATTAAACTTTGTGACAATGACAAATAGGTCTGAAGAGTATGACGAATCTTGTTCTCTACACGTGGCACACCCACATTTGTTACAATGACAAATAGATCACAAGAGAATGACAAATAGATCAGAAGAGAATGACAAATCTGGTTCTCTACACGTGGCACTTAAGATAACGCAGACATTACACAATATGGTTTCTTCTTGTGCATGTAATACTCTTTTTTCGTGCGGATGCACAGGGCCGTCTTATCCAATGGGATAATTGGGAAGTGGCCCAGAGTCACCATTCATCCTAAAAATTTACTATAGTGATTTTATTTCAATTTTGAACCAAAAAATTTATATAACCATATTTTTGAATACGTTATATAACATTATATGCTCCTCAAGTATTTTTTCAGTTGAACTTTAGGTGCTCAAATTCCTAGTTACGGGACGCCAAATTACTCTAGATTAGGGCGATCATGTTTGTTGAGACGGCCCTGAGGATGCAACCGAATAACCAATATGATCTTAAAGTTCAAGTCCATTCACAGATTAGTGGAGGTTATACGCATCTAGTGCGCTACGTAAAATTAATTTAAAAATCTAATACAAATCTTAAAATAGTTACATTGACGCACTTTTTTATCACTATTTCACTATGTAAGAAAATATGGAGTTAGATGTCATGTGCAGTGAGATTTACCATGTGAACTGTGACATCATGTGGATGAATTTTATTCCGTTAAAGTCGAAAGCAAGGAATTTGCTTAATGACTTGATGCAGTCTTGGCTGCGAATGGTATTAATAATAAACACTTCTGAAACAATTCATAAAATTTCATATCAGCACTGTTAATTGCAAGCATTTAATATATGTCCTCTTTCAGAAGCACCCTAATGAAATTATATGACCATACTTTTAAACAACCTGCCATTTCCATGACATTTAATGAAGCCACTTTTCCCAATAGCGTTCACACGTGCAAGTACAACGTACACCAAAATATCTATATAATTAAAATAATTGGCGAAACAAAGAAAGAGCTCTCCAGCCCCAACCACAAATTCTTATTTTATATGAAAGTTCATGGCCCATAAAAACGTCATCAATGATCCCCTGTACCCACCACGCTCCATTCCCGATATATAATATCGGAAATAAAATAAAACCTTCATGGAGTTCCCCACCCTCGGCAACTGGACCAATTTCTCCTCTTTACAAGTATAACTACGGACTATTAATATTAAGAGGGAAGTCGGTTAGTACAGTATTTAAATGTTGCGCATTTTGAACGTATACGCATTTGTAAATAGCTTCGAAAGTGATGTTATGTTGTGCTGGATTTGAGGGAAATAGTAGTCTCGACAGAGGGCTGAATATTCATAGTTGTGTATTATTCCCAGTCTTAAGGAATTGGTTTTGAAGAGGAATCAAGATTTCCAGGATCAATTTTATCAAGTGACACTGAATTCCGATATCCATTTCATTCACCTGATCTTATACCAATCCACTCTTACTTGAAAGGAATGGATAATATATATATGTATGTGGATACTCAGAACGAACTGCATCTTCATTATATGAACAACTCGTGCCATTTTGGAAAAATCAGCGACAACTTTTATTTCGGCATATGTTTCAGAATTTGTGTGCATGATGCGGACAGTGTCAACAGAAGGGGAGGGGAAACACAATTTGAACTTTTAGATGCAACAAAAACTTTGGAAATAAAGTAATAATTGGTTTTTTTCACGATTATAATAGTGGTTTTCCAGAGTTTACTTTCAAGTACTACAATTTTCTTTCGCTTAAATCTCAAAAATTTCATCAGGTACATTGAATCAGAATAAATTATTGTTAAATAACATGACACTTCTTAAAAAGTTAAAACGAGCACTTTAAGATTTTTAAGTACAGTAATAATTGGTTGCTATCATAATGATAATAATTGTTTTCGAAGGTTTAGTTTCATCCACAACAATCTTACTGCTACTTTATGTTTTAAAGATATATCTAGTTCTTTGTCAGAATTCTCTTTTTTTTACTTACTAATGAAAAATTAAATTAAAATGATCCACATATAGATAGTAACAAACCCGAAGTGTATGGACAAAACTCTTACCTCTATTTGCAAATTCAATTGAAGTCTTCAATTCAATATACTCGACAGACAAACCGCTCAGTGCTTTTGAACAACTTTTTAAAAGGATTTATTTCTTGTTTCAACAAATCCTGTCCTCAAAAGATCTAGACGACAAGTAAACCCCCTCCACTTCCAAAGCAACGATTGTTTCCAAATCTCTCTCCATTTACGAATAAATGTCAAAATCAATCTCTAAAAATATAGCAAGCAAACAAAAAAAATACATACATATATTCAACGCATCGAAAATCCAATTAAATAATCTTTTTGTTGGAAATCTTGGCAGCCGTTTCCACATTTCTCACACAGTATAGGGAAAAAAAGTTACTTTCCCTTTATTTCCACCCCCTCTACTCCATCTCTCCGAACGAATCTCTGCACAAGAATAATGTAATTACGTGAAGAACTACCTCTCCAGATTCAATAAATCTCTTCTCAGCGTCCAATGGTTCCCCTAGGTGCTCTGACACATGAAAGAATAAGAAAAGATAGGAAGTAAAAAAAGCGAAAAAAGGAGAAAAAATGGCGGATATTTCCTATATCATCCTATATCTATCTTTTTCTTACTTTTATGTTTTCACCTTTACCCCGGAAAAAGATTTCCTGCTCCTCTACTCTTTTTTCCCCGCCTTTCATGCAATTTCTTCCCGCAGCTTAGAGGAGAAAGTAAGTATAAAGGCGCTATGTAGTGACTCTATATGCGCATTTCTATTGATTTATAAGGTACTTTTTGTATAGGAATCCAGAAGGCGGGCCAGAAATGTCATTTTGTCGCTATCGACGCTTTTCCGGAGAGAAGGGCGGATTGAAAGCACGGGAATTTATAACCCCTTTTTCGCATTCCTCCGTCCAAAGCTTTTTCCGTTTTTCCTTTTTATTCAATATGGAATTTTTCGAATACGGGGCACATCCATGCATTTGAAAGCAATATGGTTATGCTTACGGTCCCTTTTGTTATATTTTAAAGTACGAGACTGTGCACGATGGTGCATATAAAAGGAAGAATGTAACATAGTAGAGATAAGAGTTCCAAGAATAAATTTTAAATTCTCCGCGCATTGTTTTTCCATATTTTCTTTATTAAGTATTTTTAATCGGCTTATTCTACATGAGTTTTCGATTCATCATGAAATTCTTATGATTCATTATAAAATGAGCCATAAAATTAGTTAAATGCACAAAAAATAATTCTTAAAAATTATCAATAACAGTACGTAGTCACTGAACAAATCAAGCTGACAGTATAGCGAAATCTATGGAGTGTATCAATACGATCAGTTAAGTAGTGTTAAATATGACTCTAATATTATTCATTAAGATAATTTATGCATGTGGGCCAAATTTAATTTTACACGCCTTTATCGTAATTATGCGCAATAAAATTCTACAATGAAAACCAGGGTATTTTGAACTGAAAATCACAAGCTTTGAGCTTAATCAGTTAGGATTTCATTAGTATTTTTCTATACGACTGTTTTACTATGTTTACTAAGGTTGCAAGGAGTTTTTTATTTAAGGAATTAGATTGAAGAATAGCCAAGTCAGGTCAGTGATGCTAAAATGACTCATAAGAATGGAAATACTAGTGAAGCAGTATTGAAATAACTAGAATAGTGAGGTCAATGATGTTAAATTGACTCATAAGAATGAACTAAATGCTAGTGATGCAGTATTAGGATAGCCAAGTGAGGTCAGTGATGCTAAAATGACTCATAAGAATGGACTAAGCACTAGAGAAAATACACTGAGCAGCAAGATGAAGCTTCGAGTACTGAGATCATGCTTTTCATGAGATACCATTCTATGACGGCTGGTAAACTTCGATTTGCAGGGAAGCAACTTACAATCACAAGCTGTTTTTAAACGAACGTAAATGTGTTGTATTTATACATTCGTTCTATTTTTAATTAAGATAGTTCTGATGGTTATAAAACTTCTCTTTTTATCTTTAAATAGAGTCTATGATGAAAGATGTTAAGTTCAATGCATGATACTGGCTAATTTACTCAAAGAGTGTTCCTTTCTCATTATCTAGCATTTTCACAGCCATAAAGAGGCGATTCACGTTCATTTGTAATAATTGAGATTCAACTCTATGCATGAATAACTTTTTATTGGCTAAACAACAAATTTACATTGATAATAACTTGAAGACATGGTAAAAGTTTTTGCTCGTAAACTAAGAGTATTATTATTTCGAGGACGAATGATAGGATTATAACAGAACACGAATGATAGTGCTTATTGGAGGAATGATTTGAAAAATTCCACTTAGTTAGAACAATAATTTTTTCATTCTTTTTCTTCTCCTTAAATAATACATATCAATAGTAAAATTGAAAATTAATCTAATAAATTCATGTAATTTCCTGATGGAAATTTTCAATCAACTCGAATTTTAATAAACTAATTAATTATTTATAAAGATAGATTTATCATAGAAAATCCCTGCAACAATGAAAAACTATTTGTACACAATTAGAAACAAAGAACACAATATGTCCGATATTTTAAACTAGTTGTTATGCTCGGCGTTGCTCGGGATTAAAATACTTTCGTGTCTAATATTTTTGATGTGAAAATCTACTTTTGTATAGAAAATTACAATACCCAAAATCCTTTTATCGTCTGAAATGTTTTTTTAATTAAAATGAAAATATCAGTTGAACCAGTTGTTTTAAAAAAAATGCCGATAACTAATTTTCTCCATAAGTTATTAGTATTTATTGCATAGGTACTTCAAATTTTGTTTATAAATCTTGCAGAATAAGAAACATTTTAACTGATGTTTTGGGACAATTACATAGTAAATTTTTCATTGGGAAAAAGCGTTCGAATAAATATGAATAAAAAAATAAAATTTGTCTTCATCCTAAATTCTTCTAATGTGATCTAGCAGCAGTTCTTATGTTTTCTTGTTCTTCACCAATAACAAAAAAGTGTTACAAATTGTAAATTTTATACACAATTTAATTTTTGAAAAATTATTAAAATGATGGCAACGAATTGAACGGAAATGAAAGTTGTGTCATGAAAAGCTAATTTTTTAAACTTTTATTATGTGTAAAAATAGTTTTTGTGACATAATACATATTTTCGAAAAATATCACGGAAAATGTCAAAATCTTTCTTAATTTCCAATTAACTAAAATAAAAGTTGACGTTTGACTCTCTTCTTATATAAAATATATTTATAGAAAAAGCAAACATTTCAGAAATAAAAGTAAATTAGCTCAGCCTAACCGTTGCTTAGAGACGGAGTAGCTATAAATTTGCTTTATTTCAAAATCGTCTGCACGTAATTAACAATTATTAAACTTTAAAAAATTAATAAAAATTGAAGCAAAAATGTCACAGATATAAAATTGATATCATTCAAAAGGTAAAATTTTGAACTTTAAGATGGTATATAAATATTTTTTTCGAACAATTTCCTCCAAAGTTACGGCGGAAGAGATGTGGAACATAACCACATACCCACATACATAGCCACATACCTACATACATAGCCACAGTGACTTTTATTTATATTAATATAAACCATTAACAGTTTCAAGAGACAAAAAAAGCACAAACTAACTTAGAGAAATTATTGCATTTTTTTATAAATTCATCCAACAAATTTTTGACAATTTCATATTTCAGACCTTTCAGAGCCTGATAAAACCCTTTCTGGAATTATAACTGCTTGCTTACACGGTTTTTTAATGTATGTGTGTGTGAGAGAGAGAGAGAGATCTATTACTGGAAATCAGTGTGATTGGATAGATGATTGTAACTTGTGAATCATACACTAAAATTTTAGATGTGTAACTTGTGAATCATACACTAAAATTGTAGATGTGTAACTTGTGAATCATACACAAAAATTGTAGATGTCTATCGAATTGTAGATGTCTATCGTTGAATATCCTCCAAATTTCGAAATATGTGGCAATCACAAAATTGCAGGAACATATACAATTATAATTTTTTTATATAGTTTTAGGGTTCTTATATGGGAGGAGGGAAGTAAAAATACAAATCTTAGTTACCATAATTTTCACTCTTTTATAAATAGAAATCTTGACTATTTTTCAATAAATGGCGATGCTTATTATGATATCCTACTTCTATTATTGCTTTATAAATAATTTTATAATTCGTTTTTCAACATTATGTAATTTGCAACATTTCTCTAAAGAGCTGCTTTAACTCATTTCAAAGAGCTACTGGTATCAACTCACTCACATAATTGGATAAAATTCATAAATCGAGCTCACGTATACGTTCACCATCATGGAATAAATGTAACGTGATTTCTACACTGTTCGATCTAAGAGAGTAAACTGCGCCATTTGTTTACTTGCTGAGTTGATATAAATTTGACCTGCTAGTCTCATTCTTTTTCCCATTTTGAAACTACACTAAAGCTATTTAGGAGCGGATTTCGTGGTGTTCCACTTAGATCGAATGGCGAGAATTACTCCTGAACAGGCAACTATGCTCGAAATGTTGACACCATATCAACGAAAGTATATTTCATATACGACAGATTTAATATGTTGGTTCTGTTGCATGAAGGATATATGATTATTCGGGTCCCGAACCTAAGATTTCAAAGCCATCACTCATCTAGCATGCCACTACTCTCATCTGGGAGCACAACGAGTACGTGGATGAATAGCCTCTGAATAAGTAAGAGGGTTCTCGCTCCTCAATGTGGGTACAGTAATGATGGGGTTGAGTTATCCGGAAGAACGATACATTCCTCCTTCAGGAGGGGCCTGGGCGTGGTTGGTGGTGGCCATTCAGTGGTGTAACTAGGTTGGGGCTGCTAGGGCACGTGCCCTGGGCACAATTACCAGAGGGCTCAAAATTAAGGAATCAATTAGTTGTATTTAAAAGACATGCAGGTTTTTAGAGCTCTTATTCCAAAGATTATTGAAAATTGAAACAGCTTCACCAAAATGTGGGAAAACCTAAAGGATAAAGTCTTATTTACAAACGGAAACTATTTAAGCTGTGACAAAGTAGCAAATAGTATTATCTTACAGACATTTGATGACCAAACGCGTCCAATCTATGAAATCGGAATCTTGCTTCTAAGGGAGGTCCTTTCCATAGATCTGTGTCTCAGGGAGTGGGAGATAAGGGAAGATAATTTAAAATAGATTATAGACACAGGGTTAGTCATAGTTTCCCAAGGCATGCCGGATTCATACTGATTCGATATCGCTTCTCCGGAAGTTCGTGACAAATAATTAGAAAAAAAAGTCATTTCTATTTTCAATCAGCAGAAAGTGAAAAACGGAATTTTATTAATTTTTATTTTGGCGTAGTGGTAAAGCAGACAAGCAGCTTTGAAAGACGTAAGTTCACTATATTATTTTGATATCTTTACATTGTTTTCCAATACTGAATATTTTCATAATTTGTATATTGAAAATACGATAGTAGTTTATTTCAAATTTTATTTCGCAAAATCCAGACCCAGTTGTTCTTCCAAACACATCAAAAACAGGCAAAAGGATGGTTATTATCATTATCATAATAATAATTCATTCTAAAAATGATATAATACACAATTAGGATGTTCTTTAAAATATGATGCAGATGATGTATATATTTTCATTTATTTTGATAATAAAAATACAAAACGAATAATTTGAAATACCTTTCCGAATTTAAATTTTACTTCAATCTTTCCGAATTTAAATTTTACTTCAATCTTTCCGAATTTAAATTTTACTTCAATCTTTCCGAATTTAAATTTTACTTCAATCTTTCCGAATTTAAATTTTACTTCAATCTTTCCGAATTCAAATTACTTCAATTTTTGTGTTCTATTTTAAATTAAAATGTCGAGTTCAAGCTATCGACTCGATAAACTATGAAATGATGTTTGTGCCCACGACCTTCCGCATTTAGAAGTTTGATCTCGCCATTTTGTGTTTCAACAAGCTGATTTACAAATTAGAGTGCGCCCCCCCCCCTTGCAAATTTGTTAAATCTGAAAAAATTAAATTATCATGCTATTATTAAGCTAAAAAACATTATTTTTTTTCTAATTTATAAACTTGTATGAAATTCCTTATGGCACTTTTCGTTAACTTCAGTTTTACACTGCTTAGAAAGTGAACGAATCTAAATTTATTAAATTCCACTTTTATGAGTGTATTAGAAACTTTGTTGCAAGCAAAAAATTAATGTTCATATATTTTTCATTATTATTCGTACTGGTCAGCAACGGATTCCGAGACTACCACTTTTGGACGATTTTACACTGGAAAGGGGTGTCAGGCAATGAGTCATGTGAGCGCATTGCCGGAGTTCTTTGTTAGATCACGCTCAGTAAAATGTAAACATCACCTTTCCATTCTTCACTTTCCTCCTATTTTTATGAAAATGACTCCGCAAAAGCGCCGAGAGTTTCCGAATCCGTTGCTATATAATATGTGTTGGTTTTCTTCCGATGACTTAAAAAATTTGTAGACATCCCATAATTTTTTTTCAAGTATGAGATGAATGGAATGTATTTTTTATTTATATATTTCTAATGTATCAAAAGTTTCACATAAACAATAGTTTGAATTTCTTATTTGAGTTCTATTTAAGTGATTAATGTTAGAACCCATAAAATTTTCTGAGAAAGTTTAGCAAAATTTCTTTAAAAACATCTGAATTGTTTTTATAAAAATTTTTTTATCCATTTTTTCCCCTTATGATACCATTTAGATTGATTATAGGGATGTCCGTATATAATGACCATCGTGAAGTTATTTGTGGCGTGTAAATCGTATTAACTCAAAAATATCTTATGCAATATTTTTAGGTTTATTTGCACCTTTAATATTTGTACGCTTATACCTAAAGTTTCCGAAAAACAATTCTCACATTACAAAAGAAAAATAGGGAGGGTCGCAATTTTGATATTTTAACGGGACGCCATTTTATGTAGGTACGCCACTGTGGCCATTAAGACTCCAACATCAGTATCCGAACTGTTGCAGCGATCGTTCTTCAACGGATCCCGAAAGCTAAGGCAGGGCGAGGGTAACTCGGTTTCCGGATAATTTACCAATACGACTCACTAGTGTATAGAAGACATGATAGGAGATCAGATTCAATGAATTCTTAAATTTTAAGGCAGCGAAATTAGATGGCAATTAGCAGACTGCTTCTAGCCAGCATTATTCAGTTTAATTTCAGAGAAAAAGACATGCTGAAGTGATTTGCAAATTATCATATACTGAACACCATGAAAATTATAATATACTGAACTCCATGCAAAATATCATATACTGAAGCATTTTTATATGACCTAATACTTTTATGTATTATTTTACTGTCTGCTGTAAGAGATTTCTATAGTTTCCTGTAAGATTTTGTGCAAAGCTTCCGTAATAATAATGATCACGTTTTCTCTGGAAAAGAAAATTATTATTTTCTTAAGAAGGAAATATCGAAAATATACAAGATTACAGTTGTTGTTTGCAGTTTAAAAAAGGTTTTAAATTAAGTAAACAAACATTTTGCTGGGGTTGTCAGTTGATAAGCATAATCATTAACTATTAGATTTTTAAATGTTGTGAGTAAAGATCTTATCTTTACTTTTCGTAACAAACACTTGGGTAAACAAGAAGCTTCTAGAATTTCTGACTAGAACTTTCGGAAGTAAAATCTTATCCTTGAAAAACAAACAATACCAAGAAAGAAGGAAAAATTGTAAAAGATACTTTGTGATAATGATATTTTTACTGATCAAATTTATTAAGTAACTTTGTGACTTATATCCGTAATAATTTTTTTAAAGTATTTCAGTATTTCTACACCATTTATCCAGATCAGTTTTGTTTTACATTCCTTCTTCCACTTAGTTCCAGTTCAGGGACGTAATTAAAAATTTAATACAGATATACACATTTTTTTAAATTATCACTTACGAATTTTATTTATAAAATTTTTGGTGTTTTTGAGTAATAGTGTTCGCTTTGATTTCAAGAATAATCATAATAAGTCATAAGTTCAAGAATTTCAGAGATGTCTGAAATTTCCAAATCCCGAAACTCTACGATTACAATACTTTCTCTGTATATACTTGATATACAAGTAAGTAAAAATTAAATAATGTGGTAAAAAGTTTAATGAAACGTGTAAGAGAAAGTAGGTAAAACAAGAAAAGAAGCAAATATCAGAAAAGCACTGGATTAGATTATTATTTTTCTCAAACAGAAATTGCTTAAAATTTTTAATAGTTTTCATTTAAAATTGCTTTTAAAAATCTTTATTGGAGTTGCAAGTAAAAAAAAAATGAAATTTTCAGATTTATTTAAAGCCCATTTTTTTATTATTATAATGTTAAACCCAAATGTTGAGTTGCTGAGTCTATATAAATTTAATATGTTCGTCTCTGTCTACTGTGAGCAACGTCCCCAGGTGGTGCAACGTAGACCACTATTGGAGTAGCGAATAGCCCCATATGCTTTCAGGCTGTTCAAAATTTTTACGCAGAAATAGTTAAATAAATTATTTTTGTTTCAAATATTTCACAAAAATTTGATTTGAAGTCTTGAAAATTTTTTATTTATCATAAACTGATGCTCTATTTTCTCGCTTGTTTCCCGATTTTGCTGCAGTGACAAAATTCTCCAGGTGGAAATTGGTCATGAAATTTTTCCATCCTAAAACGGTCGGAAACAGTTCAAGAACTTCTGTCACGCAAGTAGAGCTTTAGCAGAAAGTTGATTCTCTCCTTCACCCCCAGATGGCACTGAGTAATCCATCCCGCAGTCCAAGCTTCCACTCTAGCAGTAGCTAGAGATGAACGAAGCCGTCCGTAGGTAATCCGATAATCTGGCTTCCTATGATGCCATCCCGTGTTAACTTCATTACAAGTCGGGATGCAGCACTCGCCGACAATAATGTTTAATGGAGCCCCTAAAAGCAGATAGTCACTGCAACCGACTGGAGTGTTCGGGACCACCCCGGCAAGCAATAAAAAGACGTCGAGATAGCTTTTAGGCAATCCCTTCCTCAGATACGGGTACTTAAGTGCAGGGTTCGCAATTAATATTGAATTCTAGGAAAGGGATGCTGTTTTAGTCGCTATTGGAGAGTGAATGACGGTGATTGTTGCATAAGAATCTAATTTGTTTGAAGTGTTTTTTGCTATATATCGGTCTGCTTTATCTGAATTAAATTTATTCCACTTTTTTAACCTCTAAATAGTTAAAACAGTCTTGAAATAAAATAAAGAGACATTGCATTTGGATTCTGAGCTTTACCCTTAAGCTATAATATTCTAAATGTGCAAAGCATTTACTTTTAACATCAACTTCTACCTTAAACTTAAAACATCTACTGTCTGCTGCTGAATAACCTGCTTTCTTATTTGTAAATTTTCGTTCATAGTTAAGACGAGTGAATATTTTTCAAACTGACATCATTTCGTTTGTTTCATTCAACAACTTTAACTGGAATTGAAATATATCTAAAGGGTATCCCAAAAATGTCTACACAATTTCAATGAATATAACATAAGCAATTAATAAGATACATCAAAGCTTTGTAACTCAAATAATATAATACAGATGTTGAATTTTGTCAATTACCAGAAGTGTTCGAATTATTGATGTTATTGCCTCAAAATGTCTACGCAATTTTAATAAATATAACATAAGCAATCAATAACGTAAAAGCTTTGTAACTCAAATAATTTAATACAAATATTGAATTTTGTCAATTACCAGAAGTGTTCGAATTATTGATGTTATTGACCTGGTGTTTCTGATAAAACCTCCAGCTTTAAGTGCAAACGATGCTAGCATGTTTGAAGGTATTTGGGATCTTTCTTTTCCAATAGCTGCCCTCACATCGCTAAATGTAACTGGGCTTGAGCTATAAGCATTGCTTTTTTATGTGTCGCTAAATAAAAGAAGCCCATCGGTGCGTGTGGGAAGAGTTTAATGCTTCTTCTTAATTCTAATAATTTGTTCTATAGAATACCATCAAGAATGACAAGTCTTGAAGTCAAAATAACAATGCAGAGGTACCCCATCCTGCTGGAAGAACCGTTCTTGGTTCTGAAACATCTTTGAATGCGTGGCATAATGTATGCCTATTGTAAGTTCTCACCAGTCGTGGCATTCTGAAAAAAGAGAGGACCAATTAATCCACATGATTGTAACACAAGTGCTTCAAACTTCAAAACTTCTTTTTACAGTTTCAAGATGTATTATTTTTTAAAAAGAAAATGGGGTTTTCTCGTTACTATCATTGCATATTTTGATGCAATTGCTTATCGCTCTCTCTCTTTAGCTGATATTATGCATTTTATTCATAGCTAAACATTGACTAGTTATTATAAATTGTTATAAGATTCGTTGTGGTCTGCCGAATCCCAGTTTGAAACATAGATAATAACGCAAGAATACTAAATCTATATTTTTAATTTTGTAGTTTTAACTCTTAAAAAGTTAATCTTTGTTTTCACATTGAGCTGAACAAAAGTCCAATTTTCAAAATAAAAAAAAAATGAATATAGTCGAAAATAATTTATTCCCACTTGCAATAAACTTAACATTTCGCATGCATAAGTGAAGTAGTCGCATGACTTTAGAATCATAGCATTATGATAAATGTCTCTTTTCATGTATAAGAACGTGAAATATGGAGTAAAACTAAAAATGCGAATAAGAGCTGTCTATTATTTTCTAAAAGCTATATTTAGAATAATTAAAAACATTCATAAAAGCGATCCATTGTTTACTAAAATTTATTCTATCTCAATTTCCAATATTTTAAAAACATTTTCTATTCTTAAAATAGTAGTTTGCTATTCCTTTTATGTAAGATTCTGTTACATTAACTGGTTTATGTAAAAGAATTAATCATTAATCAAAATATTATTTTAAACTGAAAATATCTGTCAATTGCACAAACATCTAGAATGAGTTAAATTAGACGTGTTAATTAAGTGTGTTAGCTCGGACGTGTAACTAAAATATTTTGATAAATTATTGCAACAATTGGTTTTAATAGAGTCTCGAGTTCGAGATTGGAGAAACACTCCCAAAATCGTGGATGTGGATTTGATGCAAGTCAAATTCGTAGCCCTAGGCCAAACGTCCTCAGACTGTTGTGAAGTAGAAGTTTGGAGAGTGGGGTGCCAGTACAGGTATCGTATTTGTCATACGACCATGGTTTATGATTCTAATGTCCGTCCTTCATGTGTTTTTAAATCAGGGTAACAGCAGGATCGGTTTTCAATCAGTGATCGGTCTGGTTTTGTTAGATATTAATTTTTTTTTTCTAATGTATGACCTCAATGCATCCAGTTATTAGTTTCAGCTTATGCTTTGAACGTGCTTCAACTTTTCATCCTTCTAACTGCATTGCTGTTCTTTGCTTTTGAACAAAAGAAAGTGAAATTAAAATAATTTCAGTTGTGCTATTATCGCTATCTTTCTATTGTGTTGCCTCATCGATTCGAATTATTAGTTTCATCTTTCGTCTAAAATCAAAATTTCATACTTCAGACTCCATTAATGTTCTTTGAATTTGCACAAAAGCAAGTGAAATGAATAATTTTAGTTGTACTTATAGTCTAATAAGTTTAGTTGTGCTACCAATCGTGCACCGCATGTTTTCAACACGAGGGTTGCATATGGACCACATATCTTTTTCACATCCAAAATTCTCTCTTCTGTTCAATGCAATTTACCTCACATTTCTGATCACGAACATTCAAATCGACAATTTCCTCTCATAACTAAAAATTGAATATCCTCCTATTTGGAGGCCAGCAGCAGCTACACACGGAGCTCTAAACACAAAATAAATGTCTACCAATCTCATCCAGCGGATCATACTTATTTGACTATGTACTAGATGAAATGTTATTCGGGCAAAATATATAAATCATTCTGAGCTGAAGTCTTCAATATAAAATAGGCAATCAACCAACAACTCCTTTCCTTCACAAATTATAATGCTTGACTAGAGTTTTACATCTTTAACTAATTAGACTCAAATTATCTGCACGAAGGCAGCAAGAGAAGGAGCCAATAGATACATGACAAATGAAATCAATGCCAATGTCTACCAACATTATATAACCTTATGAGTTTTAAATTACTATCATAGGGAAAATATAAATCCCGCGCCAAAAACTTTTAACTTTGAAATTTTCTCTATGAAAAGCTATTCTATATTCATCCCGGCTTTCGAAATGGAAAAATAATGAATAAATATGGGTAAATAAAGCAAATAAAAATCTAGATTATAAATGCTTGTGACAGCATTTTTAAGAATTGTTTTTAAGGCAGATATTTAATCAGGAAAATTTAACTGGTGTCGTTTCTTCGAAGTTTTAAGGGAAAATATTATTTACAATATTTCAAATGCAAAAAAAGAAACCTTTAAAGCAACTAGGGACCTTCAAAATAATTTTTTAAAAGTTTCAACTAATCAGTTTGACATTTTGCAGGCATTAATAGCAGCACTATATAAGACAACACACAAAATTTCACTTCAAATTATTTATTTGTTGCTGAATTATGGAAAGGAGCCTTTAAATAGGGAGCCTATAAATGTAATTTTTAATAACAATTAATAGCCTTTAGGATAAATGTTGCAAGCGCTCCAAATTTACTCGAAATCATTTTCATTTTCTTAATTAGTTACTATAAACCCTTTAAAACAAAAATTGGGGTAAATTTTTATGTTTCAAAAAGGAATTTAAAAATGAATACAGTAGAGTCTCGATAATTCGAGGTGGAGGGGACCTGGCCTACCTCGCACTATCGAAAACTTCGAATGATCGAAATCATAAAATTTAATAAATAAAGAAATGGAAATAAAAGCAATTTTTAAATAACAGTGTAGTATATTTAAATGAAAAGTGTACTTATATATTATAACATAACTGCTGATAGCAACAGGTTAATTAATCTTAAAATAATTGTCAATTGTTTTTTGCTTAAACACATTGCTCCTATATATCGATCTTATATACATCCCATTTTCTTTGGGAGCGGGCATTTCTACAGGTGGCTTCGGGATGCATAGTGGGCAAATGACATGTCGAACAACAATAAAAACCATATGTAGTAATTCTTTCACGTATTGTGTATGTGTTGGTCATTATTTGGGAGCTAAACTGATTTTTTTTGCTAACTCGGATTTATGCAAAACTCGAGCAATCGAGACTCGAATTATCGAGACTCTAATGTACGCATAATAAATCCATGCTATTGATTTTGGAAAAAAATATGCCCAATATTTTATATGGAAGAAAATATTTACATTTTGATAACAAAATAACTTCCATATGAATGCCAAAACTTCTTCTCCATATATGTGTTTATGCGTATATAAAATTTCATGAAATTTGAACAAAAATTGAAGCGCCTGGAACATTTACCATAAAAACCATTAATTGTTATTAAAATTTTCATTGATAACCTTAACTCAGAAATAAATAAATATCTTGCAATGAAATTTTGTGTGTTGTCTTATATAGTGCTCCTATTAATACCTGCAAAATTTCAAATTGATTAGTTGAAAATTTTAAAAAAGTGCTTTTGAAGGTCCCTGGTCGCCTTAAGAACCATCGAAAGCCTTTCTATCCCTCATATTACAATTATGAATTTTAAGACAGCGAACTTTTGATAGCATTGCAAAAAAATTTTTCATTAGATACTGCTAATTAAGTGTATTCTGATGACGAATGCTTCAAAAGTTGATTGGTTTTCTTCGATTTATAGTAGTTCTTCAATGCTACCCCCAGAAACGGGGGCGAAAACTCGAGGGTCGAGGACGAAAACAAAGACGAAATGGTTAAGATTAACAACTTCCTCCTATGTGACTAAAAACTGGAGGAAACTCAACGGCACTTAGGATCTTCAGAAGTGTGGAGAAGATCGAGGATGAGAAGTTGTTGTGCCAAGAATCAAGTACTCTGTTTTCCTGTAGGTACAGTAATGGTGGTGGTTTTGACTGGTTAACGGTCTCATCGCCGGTGACGGGACGTACCTGATTATTAGGGTTCTACTTATGAGGTGTTCTAATGGGGTAAATTTGCGCAGTTCGCAGCACCAGTATTATCATTTGAGTATGTCCGGGTATTCAGCTACTTGCATGCCACGGCTGGGCAAGTAATTCGTTATGGTCATGGATAGCTCTTCAATGCTCCGTCAATAAAACGTGAGGTCAGCATTCAAAAATCTCTATAAATCTGTATAAGCATTTTTCACACATTTTTAAATAGTTTTAAAGCATTAACACTTTTCTTTTCATTTTAGATTGTAGTAAAAATTAATTTGTCATTTTGATTACTTTTAAACCTATGACTCCTATCCCGCCTCAATCCGCCCTTTTCGACTGATATCAGACTCAGGCGGTTTTGGGCGCCGGAGAGATTTTAATGGATTAAGATAATTCATTTCTTTGTTGAAAATTAATGGCGCAACACAGGGTATCGTCCTCCTGGAATTTCTATAAAGAAAGGGATAATTTCGCTCTCTTTCCTGAACGAAAAATTAATCACTCCTGGCTTTCAGGCACTGAAATTATCTCTCTAGCCTGCTTCAGATAATTAAAAGATTTTTTTAACTTTAAATATGATTTGTCATTTTGAATTATGTCAAAAGTTATCACTGTACAGTGATTTAGATTATGATCATTTCATCATTATGTTGAATGTACAGATTTAGTGAAATTACGATTCGTCTTTCCTGTAGCTATTGTCTGCCTTGATGTCTACGAATATGTCAAATGACTTACTGTATAAACGAAGAGAGTTGCTAACAGTAAACATAAGCACGACGACAGTTAAAGCCATCTTATATTTTATCAACGAACGACTTAAGAGTATCTGCAAACACAGAAGCACACTATTCTGGTCATGATAGCAAATAAAAGATATTTGCTTGTTACAAAACATTCTGTAGAAATAAACCGATAAAGTGCCTATGGCTTATACATGAAACATCACGAATAAAACATTTTATGCTTGAGAGTAAAAATTACTTATAAAGTTATTTTATTATTTTCAATCTCATTTTTTAATTTTATGTTATTTTTAAGTTCTTTCAGGCTAAATTGGCAAAACGTGTAATCCAACTCTTCTCTTTTCCTTTATTCTATAAATTTTCATATTATAATTTTATATTTCTTCTTAGCAAATCTGATTTTACTTGCTAATTACCTGTTTTATGAATTCGTTATAAACTTTTTCCATTTTAGAAATTGATTTAATATTACATATAATTCAAATTCAGAGAAATAAATTTTATTTCGACAAACTGTCATTAATTTTGTTCTCTAAAAGGTAGTTTTTTCACTTAACTGTTTGTTTTATTTCTGAATTGTAAAATCTATTGGTATTTTACGCCCAATATCATCTCACAAACGCTCATTGTGTTTTCCTTAGTGTAGCGCATTTTTTTAGTTGATCGATCAATAATTCAGAAAAACTTTCCGTGAAAAGTAAAATAATATTGAAGCTGGAACGTACAATGCAATTAACCCGCAATTAAAATTGGGATAATAAATACAATACACAATACTTGAAAAAACTTTGTGAAAATTAATATAATTAATTTGTTTAATAAAATTTAAAAGCACTTTTATGATGTGAAGGACTGTATTTCAACCTTTGAGAAATGCTTCTTGTGCGGTATCTCACTTTTATTTTGATCAGCCGCCAATGACCCAGTGTTGTGTTTCAAGGCAAAGTCCGAGTTTTTTTTAAAAAAAGTGTGTGAAACACCTAACAGGGAAATCACTATAGTTAGTATTGTTAGCTGGTTACGGTGTGAAATATGGCGTATGTAAATAGTCCTGAACATCATCTTGATGTATTTAATTTTTTTTTCATTTATTTCAGAAGTATGTAGAATTAAGCATGCATAATGAGAATCTGTATTTAAAGCTAAAATTGTTCAATTTCAAGAAATCTGTGTATAGAGCTTAAACGGTCAATCACGTCTAGTTCATGCCACGCAAATCAGACCACTTCACGCCAAAACCGATCGCCAATGTAAAAGCCGATCGGAATTGGCGTGACATGAAACGGAAAGCCGGATACCTAACCCGTCTTGATTTCCATAGCTCCGCGTCATTTGGAATGAGCGCTAATTGAATGAAGGTGGTTAGGAAGACGCTTGGGGAGCGTAGAGGGAGGGTGACTTGCGGTGTACTCTAGCAAGGCATTCACCGAGAGGTTGGAATAAAGCAGGCGTGGAACGAATGTCAGTGTTCCTATTAAACCCATCTTGGTCGGCGTTGCATGGCATGCGATGAAGAGAAAAATTACATCGCTGTACGTGAATTCGTCGCTACTTATGTGTCTCGTTATATTCCGCGATTATTTTCTGCATTTCTGAATGTTGCTAAGAGATGGCGATTATCAGAGAGTATTTTGTTTTAGTTTAAAACTTGGATGCGTTGCAGGGAAAACTGGAGATCAGTGAACGGGATATCGCATGTATGACCACCAGTAGGTGAAACAAAAACTGCTTTCTGACAAAAATATTTTGCATTTTCGATTTCAGGATAAAACATATACTTTTATCAATAAAAAGCAAATGTTTGTTTTGGGTCGGAAATTCAAAAAAAAAAAAAAAATCCGACTTAGAAGGGATTAAGCTGGTCATTCACTAGCGCCCCACTCCACTCGAAGGGCCAATTCCCTTTTTTAATCCCACCCATTTAGGCAGCTCATTTACGGCCTCTCTACGCTAAGAAAATCCATCCACTTCCGGTCACTCCGATTCCCTACTGAGCCTACTCCTCCCTTCGCTTTCAAGTAACACAAACCCTTCCCTCTCCTATTTCCTCAGTGAACGTCTCGTTAAAGTGTAGTGTCTTGATGCTTTCGTATTCGCAAGGGAGCCTCCACCACCACAATTCTATTCCGGTCACAAATTCGCATTTATGGCTCGGTAATCCACATGGAGAGTTGGATATCAAGATTAGTTCCATATCCAACCTTCCGCTTCAGATCGCTCAAATTCTCATCGGTTTTCCGCATTGACTACTGGTTTTGGCATAGAGCGTTTGAATTTGCATGGAATAGATTGGTCGTGAATGTCAGGCCTTTAAATGGATGGGCTAAAAAATGGAGTGGAGTGGCACCACGTCATTTGCGTGGCGCGCAGTATGATCATGAATAACCGGCCTTAGATGATCTGCACCAAGTATTTCATCATTCCGCAGTGATGCGGTCGCTCATATCATTCTAGGTGTTTTCTACTAGAGTCGCCATTGATTAATGTAGATTTAAAAATGAGCATATCTCTTTTATAAGAAAATGCAATAATCAGGAATTGATATAAGTTCCAAAATAATCACGACTATCATTCATTGAGATCATTCGGAAAAAGAAGTGATCGTTACAGAAAAGAAAAGGAAGAGGAAGAAATAAATTATTCAGCTAAGAGCTGTGTATCAAATCTAATTCCTGGCTTTGCATTCTATGATAGCTTCGGAAATTAAAAGTCACTCCCTAATTTGCATTTTCAGAATCCTCTCTCCGATCTAATTACATTACCGAGACCAAAAACGCAATTATCAAGGCTAGAGTAAAATTTTTTTGTGGCATTCCCAAGTCAGTCACTTTCTTCGTCATTTCGGGTTCCGTTCCTCTCTAGAGAAATACGATTTTCTTTATAAAAAACATAAAAAATAAGAATTTTTTTGTATATTTTTTAGTGCTGTTTGCTTTATTTTTGCCCAGCAAGAATGATTGAAACTTTTGATTTAAACTGCTTTCTCCTTTGCAGGATTGTTTGTTAGTCTTTAGAGGTAAATGAACACTTCGTTCACTAACATGTTAAAGTAAATATTAGTATACTTCGAGATGAATTGACTATAAAATAAGGTTAATATGAAGTTTGCAATCGCAATATATCAAACATAGCTTCATAACACTTTTCCCTCATGTGACATTCAGTCTTGATAAGGCAGAGTACAGTGTAAGACCCAAAGCCTGCGAATTGTCACACACATGTGATCACAAACCCCCCTTTTAAAAATTCCTATGCCAACTCCACGGTGTAACTTGAAAACTTATTAGGACTGCAGAACACTTTCAATGTCAGTATAATACAGTTGTATAGTGATTTGTTGCCTCTCTACGGAGGTAGTCGGGTACCTTTTGATACAGTACTGAGGAAATCATAGGTCACATAAGTTATACAGCACATTTGGTGTATAATTATTTCCATTAACTTTTTCAGTCATTATTTAGATAAACATCTCAGTCATTTTTTAGTTGAAATTAGCAAAGGCTTTTCCATCATGACCCTTCTGAAAATTCAGCATAAAGTCTTTAAAGGTAAATGAACGCTTTTCTCGCTAACATGTTAAAGCAAATATTAGTATACTTCGAGACGAATTGACTATAAAATAAGTTTAATAGGAAGTTTGGTACCGATCGCAATATATCAAACATAGCTTCATACCACTTTTCCCTCGTGTGACATTCAGTCTTGATAAGGCAAAGTATATTATTTTCAGAGTATGTTAGTATCATAAATTTAACCAAGTAAAGAAGACATTCCTTAAACGTCTTTACTTGGTCTAGCTTAAAACCCATTAATGCCCAGCGTTCTAATAATAGGACAGACATTTCACTTCTGTGGCTGAACCGACTGCATTCAATTGTTTCCTTTCTGCTTTGTCTATGTAACCAATAGGTATTGCTAAACTACAAAACAGTTTTCAACAGGCATATACCACCATTTAGCCAGATTTTGAAGTCAAAATGTCGTCATTTGCGATTTTTTTTCATTTTCCTTTGATTTATTTTTGAGGTAATGGAAGGAATTAAAAATTTGTAGAGGGACGAGACTCATGTTTATATGGAATGCCGCTGTTGAAGAATTAATTCAATTTCAGGAACCATTTTTATCAGATGGCTAGGTTCCACGACACAGTACATTAAAAGGTACAAGACGCAAGACAGAGAACAACAATGTACACAGAAGAAGAGAGAGAGGCATCATGGGAAAAACCCGGATGGCTCTAGTAGCGCCACCTACCATAAAAAGGAGAAAGCAGTGAATTGTAACCGCTACAAAGTGCTTTTTATTTTTGGTATTTTACTATATTTTAAAAAATTTTCATATCTATGTAAAAAAAGTTAATTATTTTTTATTTATTTTTTCTAAAAAAAATTTTAAGAAAAAGAAAATAGAAACAAAATGTTTTTCGCTGAATTTGATTTTAATTCACAGTTGACTTAATCTTAGTGTTTAAAACACAATTTAATAGAAATTTATTGAAATATATGCTTTAAATTAATTTGAGCGTTAATGGGTTAACTAAGTGCAGGAACCAAGGACTCAGGTTATAGTGGAAGTGTGACAGCTTCTGTTGATCAAAGCGACCTTGGAGCTCTTAGAAATCATCTGGGCATATAAGTCTGACTTAGCTCGTATTTATATGGGGTAGGTTCCTTTCCTGGAAGAGAAAACTTGAGGCAACTTGTCTTAATTTGTATAGTGCTGGGAGGAAAAACAGTTCAACCTCAGCTAGCAATTCTTAGCTAAAGAGCGGTATCAGTTTTCGAATTATATGAGCTGAGAGCACAGCCTGGCTAGAATCCATGACTTTCTTCCTCCGATTAAAATTCCTCTGACATGTCTTACCGTGTCTTAACCCACTGATGGATATAACTGAGCCGTTGATGGACTCAAGAACATCTAAATAATGATAAGTTGTTTGAAATACTAAGTTGTACGCCTCGAAATATTTTAATGGATGGAATATTGAGCAACGGATATTATAGGCATAATTTTGAAATTTTCAACCACAGGTACAATTCTTTTTGATTCAGTGAATCCAATTACAATGCAAGATTTTTTTTAAAAAACTTTTGGACGACCTACATTTTCAACGACCCCCATTTGAGTTTCTGCTGTCTTATAATATAATAATATTTTATAGATATTTTCAGGGCTGGATTATTAAATAGGCAAGGCAGACAATTGCCTAGGAACCCCGCAACTTTGGAGGACCCCGATTTTTTTTTTGTGCTGCTTTCAAAATAATTTAAGTTTGAGCTTTCATTTCGTTTACAAAGGTTATCCATTTGAACTTATTCAAATTAAAATCAAGCATCGTCTAAATTTTGGAATACGAGTACTGATCTAAGAATATTCTTAATTGATTACCTTCTGCAAGTTTTGTATTATATTGTTTTATAATTTGAAAAAATAGTTTATTTTTAATTTCAAAAATGTCGAATCCTACAATTAAATAGAATTTAGATTGTGTTAGAAATTTCGTCATTCTCATACTATTTTGAAAAAAAAAAATTTTAATTTAAATTTTGCATTTTGCATTTTTTATACACGATGGACTTACACCAACTGTCTTGAAAGTGATCAGTAATTAAATGATTTGCTAATTCAGCTTATCGAAATGTGCAACTTAAAACTGCTTATATTATTTGGCTTTGGAAGTTGGGGCGAGGAAAAGGAAAACCCCGAGACTTATATTGCCTAAGGGCCTCTAGAGGGATAATTCAAGCCCTGGATATTTTAATATTTTTGTTGAGTACCTGAGCAATGCAAATTTTAAGAATTATTCCAAATAGTAGGAACTTCAACAAAAGGTATAGTTCTTTATTAATAAGTAAGGAAGAACTATATCTTTTGTTGTTATTAAGGCATAGTTCTAAATAAGTCTAGTTACGGATCAAGACATTTTACTTTTGCAGTTTTCAACGACCCCTTCGAGTTTTTTCTGTGTAATCACTTTACCGCCCTCTCACTTATTTACATACTCCCCTTGAAAAATAACGTTTTTACCCACCTCCTTGAAAACCTATTCAACTTTTTAATTAATTACCGCCAACTTCACCACCACTAGAAACAAAACGAACTCACAGAGCTTAATAAAGTCCCTTTTCGCACTGAAGATATCTTATTTCGATTCTATTCCGTCGTAGAATAGATGCGAAAAAAAAATTTACTCAAGTCCCGAGAAAATTAGAAAATTAACCGCAAGCAGAAACAGTGGCACCTTAAAATAATTGAAACTGAAAAGCTGCTTCTTTCACTGTTTACTAATCAACCTGAAGTGGAGTGGGAAAAAACAAAGTGATTATCTTCTCAACTCAATAAAAGGGACAAAAAAGATATTTTTAATGACAATGGTAATCTAGTAGCAAGAAGTACAAAAAACGCCACTTTCGGTAAAAAAGTGCCTCCAATTCCTAATTGGAATGTGGTCCAATGCATATTTATTACGGTACTCTTCCTTACATATGCTTGTTTGGATTGTTATTATTGGAAAACTCATTAAGTTTATTTTTATACGCTTTCTGAGTGCTTATTACACATTGGTGTGTTGATATAAACAATTTCGTGGATTTTTACGCCTTGAAACCAATATGTTTTTTCTGTCTTTCTTCTTAATAAGTTAATAAGATTTTCCCAAAGTTGTCCTGGCAAATACCCGTGGAGGACGTCAAATATTTTGTCACTTTACCGAAGAAATTGTGCAAACAATGGAAAAACGAAAATCAATTTACTTGAACTTCAAGTGGTTTTTATTTGAAGAAACAATCAGAACATTTTAATTATTTGCATTTATAGTGTAAGGAGGAAAAAAGAAAGCTGCGTTTTTGAAGATAATTATTCAAAAGTGTTTAGTTGATTATGCAATTCGTGAAAATTTTTGCACAGTGCGGTCACTTAAGAGGGAAATTAATAATCATTTTTAAAATGTCTGGTTAAAAGCAATTTATTGAACTTATTTTAATGTTTTCATAACCTTTTCAATTGTTAAAAGCAGTTGCAGTCGTATGTTTCCTGTTTAAATAAATTATAAGAAATTCTTTTCAATCTTTTTACGTATTGCTTTCGAATCCACATTTTTAATAATTATAATGGAATCTCTTTTCCTTTTTCTAGTTTTGTTTTGCTGTTGTAATAGTAATAAGTATGAAAAAGGTTTGAAATATTTTATGGACATACAGTAAAACAGCGTTTATACGTCGTTCAAGGAACTGACTTAAAACGACGTATAAAAGAAAAGACATATAATCCAAATTTTAATAAGCAACTTTGATTATTACAAATTTAATGCTACTAATCCAAATTTATTAAAAAGTGTTATAAGTTTTTTTAAGATAGTACAGTCCGCAACATTATAGATCGGATAGTCGTTTTATCTCGGGAAGTTATTACCGGATCTTCATAAAACTGTTGTCGATGTAATTGGCTCGAGGAGAATATTCCGAATAAACACGTCTCCTCGAGACATTTCCATCGACTCCAGTTGTTTGAAGATCCGATAATAACTCCCCGAGTTATAGCGACTATCCGATCTATAAAATTGTGGACTGTACAAGTATAATACTACATAGTATGGAAATCAATAATTAAATTTTAAAATTTAAGATTTATCATAAAACTGAGGAAAATCATACATTTAAAGCATATCTTAAGTACTCATATCTTAAACGATTTATGTGCATGCAAGTAGGCGTGTAATTAAAATAATCTTTAATCGTCGTCTGACGTGCTGATTGTCCGTGAATATTAAGTACAAAATTATGAATCGAACCAAATTCTTTGAATGTTATTTTTTACTGTTCTTTTCACAAAAGAAATAAGTTCGAAGTTTTTCAATGGAGTCCATTGCGTCTTTAAAGGATGGTGGAATAACTTCTTCATCATCGCCTGAATTACTACCAGACAATATGTTTTCTATTAATTTATCAATTGTGAATAATTTCGAAGCTATTATATCTTTATCACAGTTCACGTAGTAGAAAAGAGGAAAGTTTCGCATTTTAAAACTGGGGAAAACGACGTGTAACAGAAGCTTTGTGTCGTATAAACGAAGAAATTTATCATTATAATTAATATGAGTGAATCGGGACTTTGATGAAACGACGTATAAACGTAGACGACCAATAAGTGAGAAATGTATAAACGATGCTTTACTGTACTTGTATTTTCATTTTAAATTTGTTTACATGCTGATGGTTCCAATTCCACTTGACTCAAGGACATGATTCGAGGACTCATGATCAATGGCACAGTGACCGTGGACGCAAGAGGTATAGATGCCCCGGATGCCAGTTTCAAAGGCCGCCATGCAGACAAAATTCTCCTGGCCCTCGCTACGCCACTGCGTATGATAAAGGGGAAATATGACAAAAAATATGTGAATGAAATATGAAAAAAGGAAGATGAAATATGGAAAAATAGCAAAACTACCTTATCCTGCCTAGGTATATCTCCCGAGTCAAAAGTCTGAGCTCCAATATAGCTCTGTATTGTGGTGTCTTGGCCTATGTGAGACCAAATAAATGCAAAGGTTAGGCTTACCTAAGTACTTTTATTTTTCACAGCTATATTTTAAAGAACAATTCTTGCATAGAAATCTTGGTTAAATATTTATATACAAAGTTTGATCAGTGAGTTCACAGTTCTAGGACGTTAAAGTTCAATGGAGTCGTAGTCAACAAGAGAGGTAAATCAACGCAGGATGGATAGCTTCCACCTATCAGCGTGATAGCCTATGCACAAGACTACAAGGAGTGCTCGCATTTCACTATTTGATGAGCCGAGATTTCGGAATAATGCCGATTTCTCAGTGATCGTTGTCCAAGTCCGAATTAATTCGGGACTTTAAATCCTAGCTGATAACACAGCTATTTCTGCGCTCCGGAGTCCGAAAAACCACGTTCGAGATTCCTAAATCGGTTCTTCACCGCACTTCTCGTTTTTTTCTCCCACAATCCGCTTTTTCTCCTTACCTCAAGGGCTGGAGCTCCGCCTTCCTTTCACCCCACTGGAAAATCGTCTTCCTGGTCGACCAACGACTAAACCTCCATATTCCCAATGGTCAATTCCGACCGTGGGGAAGGTTCTTGAGTTTCTCCACACAGGAGCTATACAGGTGTGACATGAAAGAGTACCGCTAATCTCCTCATAGCCGACCCCAAATGCGCTCTCTGACAGGCATTGATTCCTGTGCATTGTGGTAGCTTTTCCTCGTGAAGCTATTCCCCTCGCGAACGTCTCCTTAATGACCACCAGGTGCAGCTGGCCTGCGGTCTGAGGCTGACATGAAAGGTACTGGACTCTTTTTCTCATGGGAACTGTGCTTGCGGGAAGTGAAAACATCACAGTATGTTGCCTTTCGGCCTCATAGCTCTAAAGTTACTGTCATGAGTTGAGATGAGTGACATGAGTTGTAATTGACTTAAAGTCTCTTTCTTCAAATGCTTCATAGTCTGCTTGCTAATGATACGTAGCACGGGTATCAATGCGATTGTTTTGGAAGCAGGAATAAGACATAGACTAAGGAGATAAGGGTTTAAAGACAAAGATAGAATAGACAGGTTGACTAAATAAATAAACAAAGGGTTTGAAGAAAAATATAGAATAAACAGATGGACTAAATAAATAAACAATTGTTTAGTAATGAATTAGCCTTTTACTCAAGTGGACAAGTGAGCAATATTTGTGAAACATGTTTCTAAGCAAGAAACATGTTTCAAAAATATTGATTCTTCTTCACAAATATTGAAATGAAGATTCTTCTAAACATGTTTAGAAGAATCTTCAGCGAAGGTAAATTGCTTTTGGATGCCATGGCAAGGATAGGTTTGATTATGTTTGGAAAATTAATATTTAAACACATTTTATTTATTTACATATTGAATAACCATCTATAAATTAGTAATGCCTGTTAGTTAAACTAAACTGAGTATAAACTTTCTCCTCTTACTACATTGTACGGAAGTCACGTTAAGTATTGTAGGTACTTATTAGTAGGATTGTTGAAATTTCTTTGCAGAAACTAAAGATCATTGCGGTACCTATACTTTTTATCTAATATAAAACTTCATGTAAATGCGATTTTTCTTTATATATATTTTCCAATAGTAAAGAAAAATAGATATGCATTGTTTCAGATATATCAGAAAATTCAATCGTATTGTTTTTTACACGTTTAATTTGTTTAAGCAAATGCAGGTTGCTGTTGTTTTAATGGTGCAGGGGTCAGATTTGACCATGCTACGTCAAAGAAATGGAAAAATTTAGGAGAAAATGAGAAAATATAGTAAAAACAGTAATAAGACATGCAAAAATAATTAACCATCTAAGGACTCAATCCATTTTCATAAAAAATTTTTTAAAAATTTTAAACTAAAATACCCACGATTTGTCGCATTCAGAACAAAACCGCCTAAAATATTCACATAGTTCTCATTCATACACAATCATTCCTACCTCATACATATTAAAAGATCGAGGATTGCATAAAAAAGGGGGCAAAACTTAAGATCAAGTCAACCGTATCTAAAGTGGCCCGTATATAAAAAAAATGAACGGCACATGTGAGCTGATTTTTAAAAATAGTTCATTCATCAAACATAATGGGAGGCAGACATGTACATGATATTCTCTGGGAAAGAACGGGATCCATTGACCGGTGCATTTCATAGTTAACAGCAGGGTACGAGCTGCTGGGATATTATATACGGTCCCCCGTTGAGCTATTCGTTCGTTATTCTTTATCCACGCATGTATGTAGAAGGGAGACGGATGGGATATGTATATATTTAAGGAGGCAATAGGACTACGTAACGCGATCATGCGCCGTACTTAACGTAATAGGCAGTGAGCTGAGGTTTCTTTTTCTTTGTACCGGGAGGATTTACTTTTGGCGATGACAATATAAAAAAGTCATGACAGCTGGGCGAATAGGGAATAGATAGATCGCCATTCGTGATTACTGTTTGGGTCGTCGTTTTGCTGTGACTTTCTGCTCTCATTTATGTGAGAGTGTGATTATTGGTAAAATCATTTCCTAAATGCGAATGGTATTGAAGATAAAAAGTTTTTACACACACGATTTTAGTGGTGTACTAAATGTAGAAGATACTTTAAAACGAAATCATAAAAGCGTCAGGTGCTTATAGAAATGCTCTAAACAGATTGGTGCTTGAATGACATTTATAATGTATTTTAATAAAGAGTTAGGAATTTTCTTTCCTATTATATTCACTATCTGATACCCGCGTTGTATACTTATTTGGACCTTTTGTATTTAAACAGTCTTCAAGATATTAGTGTATCAGGAGCTCTTTATAAACAACATTTAAACATTTTCAAAAATTAATTAAAATTGAACATAATGGCGTATGAAAATGAAATTAGTAGATATCATTGAAAAGCTAATTTTTTAAAACTTTAGGATGATGTTAAAATGGTTTTTGTGCGATAATATGCTCCGAAGTTATCACGAAGAAACTTTAAATTTTAAGGTAATTTTTAATTAATTAAAATTCTTATTAAAATTGCGAAAAATTCTTTTTCAGTGAGCATATAATAATCAATTAGAAACCATCTGCCAAATTTCAAGTTTCTAGTCCCAGCTGTTTGGTATTTGTCGTTGATGAGTCAGTGAACGACTTTCTCTTTTATATATATAGGTAGATTGTGGCTTAATTTGTTTATAGTATTGTTTCAGAACATCATATTTTTGCTATTTTGTTATGATGCCCCTATTTTTGATTAAAAATTATTTTCAACTTTTTAGTACACTACTAAAAGCATGCTTTAAAAAACCTTTTCGTTCTTTTTTACTTTTTAGTCTTTAATATATTTCGTAATTCCTCATTATAAATATTATGGAACTTTAAAATCATTACTTTCAAAAATTCCGCAGCAGTTGGCGCCTCTCATGTAGAATCAAATGTTAGTTAAAATTAATCGATTAGCTCTCACTTATAAGTTTTAAAAAATATTAAAGCACCACATTGTCACTAGGAACACATAATTGTAAAAAATTTCAAAACTCTAGTATGTCAAGAAGTGAGAGAAAAATAGATTACAAAATTGCATCATTATAAACATGAAAAATTTGTCACATTAAATAAACGCGTGCAAATAGGGATTCCCATGCGATGAAGTTCGTACTTTCGCGGCGAATCAGGGGGCGGGGTCCACTTCCTCCTTTTTCAGAGAAAAATTATTTTCTTTTTCATTTTAGCTGCCTGAAACAAGGAATTACAAAAAAGCAATAGTGTTCGAGAAAACTATGAAATTTTGTTGTCTACTCCCTTTACTCACGGGTCTTTTAGATATCTATAAATGTTTTGCTCCCTCACTTTTTCCACCCAATCGCCACCACTGTCAAGACATACGTGAAAAGCATATTCAATAATGGCGGAAAACAAGTAAAATTTGAAAAGGAACTTGACGTCAGGCAGTTTTATTCAGTATTTTAAATATCCTTCATATTTGGTAAAGACTTAACAAACTGTTTCATAAACTCTAATTTAATGTGTAGCCGTGATAGTAGAAACTTCCACCGAGGAACCAATCTTTCTTTAAGAATTTTTTTTTTTCACCCGGGGCCAATGCATCAGCAGGTTTCCTATCAGTTTTCTTCCTATGGAGATGTATTCCTCACAGAAATTTTGCGTAGCCTGATTAAGCTGCCTTAAGAGTATGGATGAAATTCTGAAATTCCCACAAACTATCATAATTTATTTTCCGAAAAATTAGTCCTAAATCTTCTTAATTTTACTTAACAAACTGTTAAGTAGAATTAAGAAGTAAGTAAGTAAGTTTACTTAAGATATTCTGAATGCCAAACAGGATAAAGACGAATTTATTGTCATTCTGCAACAAATCTGCCTTGAAGCCAGTTTTTGAAGAAACTAAATATTCTCCACTCATTATAATCGCACTGGATACACAATTGACCCGTTAGTCCAAGGACATCAATAAAATAAACGTGATTCCCCTTTTGAACAAAAAATGGAGTAAAATCTCTCTCTCGATGTCTACACTTCGAAAATACCGCTCCAGGTAATAAAGAAATTAATTTCGAAAAAAAAATTAAGCAACCCTTTGCAGTGACAAATTTAACTAAAAATTATTTCCTAAACCTTACTTTTGTAAAAATTTCAGACGTGATGGGTTTTTTTTTTTTATTTTTTCCCCAATTTAAGGGGACACATTACCCAAAATAAGGACAAAGTATCAATTTTTATTTTATTGGATTATTTTGTTGATCTTATCTTTTTACTTTTAATGTATCAAAATTTCAAATTTGGACCCTTAATATTATAGAAGTTATATAGTTTTTTTTTTTTTTTTTATTTATGATGGCCAATGATAAAAATGCGCAAATGAAAACTTTAATTGGCCTTTTCTCGATGTCGAACTTTTCTTCACTTTCATGCTTTTGAAAATGCTAAGGCTTTTTCCTGTTTAAGATAGATCTTTCAAATTTTTTGAACTTGTTTATCGTTATGCATATGGTAAAGCTGTGATGCAATAAGCATTCAGTAGCTTAGTTCTTTTATATACAAGATATATATATATATATATAGGTAGTGCTAAATTTCCTCATTTTTAACCACATAAAACAGTAAAAAATCTATATTTAAGCGAATATTAGATGAACCTTAAAATCCATGCACAGTTTTATGTAATATATTTCAGTGAATCTGCGAATAAAATTAGAAGCAAATGTATTCATGTTTGAAAAAATTGTAGAGAATTTAAAAAATTGAATTTTTCTTTAAAAAAATTTAGTTTTCTTCTTAACAAGCAGATCAAAATGAATTTTTCTCTTAAAGATGACTTTATATGATTGTTAAGTTTTAATAGTATGAAAACCTTTTCAATAATTCTTCAAATAGAAAAAATGTCCAGAAGGTAATGTGTCCCCTTCAGCTTGTAGGAAATTGCAGTTTTTTGTCGGCAAAACTGTAATTTAGCACTTAGTCGTATTTTGAGAAGCGAAAATTCTCTAAGAGCAATTCGGATAAAGTTCAGAGAAAAAATTGTGAAAGCGTGAATATCTGTGTGTATATGTAGGGTAGAAACCCTTTCATATAAAGCGCCATATTCGCATACAGCCTACAAATAAATTATTATTAAACTTAAAGCTGAAATGTATCATCATTTTCATTTCCATTTTTGTTGGAAATGAAAATTCTATCAATAATAACTCGTAAAATCTATGGAGTAAGTAGGTAACGTATTCGTAAGTAAATTTTCCAGAATAGCAGTTTTATAAAAAATTTCATTGCCAATGATTATCAAATATAATCCAGATGTGTGTTCTAGAAGAACTTTAAGAAAGGTCAAACGAGAAATTCATTCTAATATATTTATTCTGATAATCAAAATGAGGCGTATTTTGATAAAATTCCAGTGATACTGATATAATGAAACAATGAATTCTGCTCCAATGAAATGAGACAGATTTCTGATAAAATTCCAGTGATGCTGATATAATGCAATAGTGAATTCTGCACCAATGAAAGTGAGGTAGTTATTTGACAAAATTCCAAGATATCAAATATTGATACCTTTCTGTAAACCTGCGATAAAATTGCTAATTGAAGTGAACATACAGCAAATCAAATATTGACTTTCTATACTGTTCACGTAATGTAAGTCAAGGGTAGAGAAGGGTGAAGGATATTTAGGTCAAAGTGTGGAAAGGTGTAAAGGTCAGAAGATCGAATTTAAATGTCAACTGAAGGTTTCAAACCGTTTAAATTTAATGCAATAAAAGTACTGTAATTCTAATTACCTATCGTTCTGTTATTTAAAAAATTTTGGAATTTTCAAAATACTTAAAAATTAATTCATTTTGTCTGACAGTATAAGTTTGTGACAACCACATTTTATCTCGCCGTCTTACCAAGAGATGGCGCCAAGATAGACTTTAACTCACCCTCTTACCAAGAGATGGCACTGCAAGGACTTTTCGCTATCAGGCAGAAGGAGGATGGACAGAGTCTCTTGACTGTTCTTGCGAGAAGTGTCGCTTTTTCCCTCTCGCAGGGACCGGTCGGTCGAATCTCGGCATGCGTAGCGAGTTGGATAATATAACTTGTCAGTTTATGTAATCTTAGTTAATCCAGAATTATTTTATGTGGAAAGTATGAGAAAAATTAATTTAATTTAATTTAACTATGGCCCAGCTTTATTTTAACTACCCATTCACCTCCTGGGAGCTAACCGGATAGTTCGGTTAAAAGTATAATAATACAGGGCTACTACAAAAGATCCATTCATTTCCAAAACGCTATATTTTAAAAAGTATAAAGTATTGCACGTAGAAATATGAGTGATAAATGAAATTAACCGCAAACTCATCAAGTTTTCTGCGCACTCTACAAATGTTTTATGTGCGCCCCCACGTCCAGGCAGTCGTCGAACTCGTTCCACACATTTTTCATGAAGCATGGACACGTTCCACGAGCTCTTCGAACGTTTCTGTTAATGGGGATACAAAAACAAGGTCCTTAATGTTCCCCCAAAGGAAGAAGTCACAAGGCATTAAATCAGGTGACCTAGGGGGCCAAGGGAACAAAGCGCATTTTCTAACCCATAGAAACTCTTTTCTTGCTTTGCCTCCATTTTGGGAGTTACTGAAAGATAATGATCTCGGGCTGCTGCCTGAGATGCACACAATACAAACTTTATGAGTTTGCTGTTATTTTCATATATCACTCATATTTGTACAATATACAATATTTGTACAATATATAATATTTGTACAATATAAAATATTTGTACAATATACAATATTTGTATAATACTACAAATTTGAATACTTAGCGTTTTCAAAATGAATGGATATTTTATAATAGTCTTGTACATTAAAATGATTACAAAATCTTGTTGAAAACTAGATCTATATTATTAAGCTGGATATTCATAAGCGCTCTGCTCCACGCAAATGGAGTGGTGTCACTACACACCATCTCCTACTACACCTACTTTCCTCCCGCCTTCAAAACACGAAACCCGCCTGCTAGGATTTCCTAGTGCAAGAGAGCTTCCCTCCCCCGCGTATCTACACCGGTCGGATTTCAACATTTATGACCCTGCAGTACAAATAGAATTCAAGGAAAATTGAATATCCAAACTTTTGACCACGTCACGCCATTTCTCATCGGATATTCACATTTACGACCGGTTTTAGCGTGTGGCGACAGAATTTGCGCGACGCGGAACGCTCATATATGTCCAGCTTTAAAGTAAGTTTTTGTGGCACTTTGATTCAAAATTCGATAGCACACTGTTCTGGTTAGTGTATCATTTTTAGCGGTTCCTTGAGCGACGTAATAAAGAGGTTTCACTGTACTTAGATTTTACACAACTTTATTCAACTGGTTTCATGTTCGTAAAGATATATTTTGTAATCGGTTTTTCACCCACTTCCTCATGCTTTAGAGTTTGAAATTTGTACAAATGTTTTGTTTTTTGTTTGTATGTTTCCGATGACAGCACACTATTTTAATATTTTCAGAACTCAGTTGTCAGTTAATGGATTAATTTAATTAAATTTTGATTTCATACGAATGACGCCATCTCGTAATGGATATTTGAAAAAATCAATTGCAAGATTCCATAAAATTTTAAATAAAGAGTTATAAATTAAAAACTAAAACGCAGAAAATAATGAAAATAAAAAAAATATTTTTAGTACGCAAATAAAAGAGTATCTTTAAGAACACAATTCATTTCTAAAGAAAAACAAACATCTAGAATTGACATTTATGTAGAAAAGGTGAACTTTCATTGCTCATTCTAAAAACACAACAAAACACCCAATGATTTCCAGGAAGAAATCACCACCTCAATTTGTCCTCACTGAAAACGCACCACCGATCCCAACTATACGATTACCGAAATCCCTACCAACTGAGATGTCATTAACCAACCGGAACCCGACAGATGCCCGGATGGAAGTGGAAACGAGTGTCACGCGAAAGCACTCCATTGTACTGCTTGAGAGTAGCTTATCTAGGAGTATTAAGATCTCTGAAAAGAGGGATTATCACCCCTACCGGTATTCATTACACCCGGTCTATCGCCCACTGCCTACAAGCGAGGCATCACAACTAACACCGCGGTCTGCCGTAATCCTCAACGGTCATTGGATTACAATGGCCTTTCAGCGCCACGAATGGATACATCTTATACAACTGTGGTGGATTAGCGATGAGAGGTTGCAGACCACGGATCTGCAGCAGCTTCTAAAGTAAACCGAATCTTTCATTGAACATCCAAGTACTTTTGCTGTTTCCGCTTCTCTTCGGCAAATGAATTCTGGTACAGTAGAATCTCGATTATCTGAGCTTATTGGGACCTTAATCAGCTCGGATAATCGAAAATTCGGTTAATTAAGACTAAATTTTAAACTGTAACTTCTTTTCTTTCGACAAGGCTTTCCAAAATTGTTTATTTGAGACTATAAAAATAAGTCGGCAACGATTACCACGTAATAAACTGCCATTTTTCAAACAGTACTTAATTTGATTAGAATATTCACAAATGTTACTGATTTTCGCTGTTTCCTTTGCCTTTCCCCAATGATTCTTCAAGGTTGTTTCAAAAGAATACCTTCCCCTGATCAACAAATTTCCGACCCATTTAAAGTGTTATTTTTTTTGGAATTAGCTCTCATCACTTTAAAAATTCTTAAGAATGGAACTGTGTTTTTATATATTTTTCTCTATAAAAAACTTATTGAGTAGTAAATGATCACCTCCATTTAACCGTGATTACCGCATCTTGAAAATCGGCTCATATGCCAACTTTGATGCCCTTTTCGGAAAAGTGTGTTGACTTCATTAAAAAATGGAAAACACATGTTTATTTAATGGTACCAACTCGATTAACAAAGACCTCGGTTGATAGAGTTCTGGATACTCGGGAGTTTCCACTGCAGTTCATATTTACTGTCTCGCAAACTAAATATACAGAGTGAAGGTATAGTAATCGCCAAAAAATTCAATCTCGGGATTTTGATGAATCTCTAACGTTTTAGATCACTTTCAGTTCGAAAAACACTTTTCGAATTACAGGCTTCTCTCTGTTTGTGTATATGTGAATACGATAACTCCAAAATGCAAAGAACAAGAGATAGAAATTTTGGCTTATGGTTTTCAAATGAAAATTGTTGATTTGAATCGAATTTTGGACAAAATTCGCTAAAAGGTAGACTGTCTATCTATTTATGGGAACACGATAACTCAAACATGCTGAGCACTCTTAAGTGTACTCTGTTCGCCATTTTTTTCCCAGAAATTAATTAAAGATGCTAACGTAAGAAATCTGAAAGACACATTCAAGTACTCTTCTTACTTCATAATAACATAATCAAAAATTCAAAATAGCTGCGGTTAATAAATCAGTTTTTCAAAAATTAAAAGAATAATAATAACATAAGAATATTTATGTAAGTAAGTAAGTAAGTGAGATCTTATTTCCAGTAGCGTACAGTTATTGCAAAATAACAAATGATATCGTACAATACTCCCAATATCGTATTATATTGTATAATATCGTACAGCGTGCTGTGCTTCCTTATATTTAAAAAAAAATGCAATAAATAGTAATCAAACAATCTATTTAATTGATTATTTTAATTAAATAGATATCAAACTAACTATGGCTTTGCCTTATATTTTTTTGATTTCAAATGAGCTTTGAATGATTTAATATAGTAAATAATTAAGTAGACAATGAATAATTATTGCTTTTGAAACGCATTCCGTATAATTATTTTCCTTTTTATATTCATAAAATCAATGGTTAATTTAATAATTACGTATGCTGATAAACAGTGAACAGTCTAACAGAAAAAAAGCGCTGAAAAGGTTTACATGATCCCATATGCATGTCTTCTGTTCCACCAGAAGCCACGACCATTTATTTAAGCAACTGTTTTCAAGAATATCAGAAATGAGTATTTGATGAGTACTGAGTAGCAAATGAGTATTTCCATAGTAAAGCATTAAATAACCGAATTTTTCTCTCTAGTCCTGCTAAGCTAGTGCTTCGCAAAATTCGCAACACATAAATTGAATTGCCACACAGATAGAATTCGGATTACCAACGAATTCGGAAAAAAAAAAGCGTTAGAATTTGTTAAGTTCCACAGCTTAATCATTTTCATTTACACATATCAACAAAGATTCCACTCATTTTTTTCAAAAATCTTCTTATGGTTTTAGTTCAACTTTTTTCAATGAGATTACATATTATAATCTTCATAGACCGATCACCTTTCCTCAAGGATTAACAGATTTATGAAAGAGAAAGATTCCGCACAGCCTTTTAGGAAGTCTTCTTTTGACTTAAAGTGAGCTTTCTGGAAAGAGATTGGGTGTTTAAGATGTCCATAAACAGATTACCTGTGGACAAAAACAACAGACACTGTGAGTACAGAAAAAATTCCATACATTTTTTCGAAAGTCTCCTTGTGACTTTAATGGAGCTTTTTTTATATATGAGATTGCATATATTGGATCTCCATAAACAGATTACCTTTGGACAAGACTTTGCAAATTTTGTATTATCCCACTTGATAGGGAACCTTCAAATGCTCCCTTAGTAGAGATTAGTGTAACTACTGGGTAGTTATACCAAATCAAAATACAGTAGAGTCTCCCTACAGCGAATTTCTCCCTATAACGAAATTTTCAATCGGAATGTTAAATAACATTCAAAATATTCTCCATATAACGAAGTGGTTGTCTTCCTATAACGAATTTTTTCAGACCTTTACCTTTTCGATTTTTGTTATTTTTGAAGAAAGTTGCTAATTTCTGTGCAAACAAATCGCTCACATGTGCCTGTTTCTGGAACCATTCGCATTGTTCATTCCAGCGATAACACATAACAATAGAATGCTATGTGAAGGGTAATTGGTCAGTTCTCTTCACTTTTGAGCATTTTATTTATACAATAAAAATTAGCTTAATTTTAACAAATTTTTAATAAATATTACTTCATTTTTAATTGAAAGTCATAATTAAATATTTTTGAACTTATCGCACATACTAAAAGGTTTGTAACATTTTCTTAAATAACTGCAAAAATCTCTAATCTCCGTATAACGAAATTTTCTCTATAGCGAATTTTTCAACTGTAACCAAGCGATTTCGTTATAGGGAGACTCCACTGTAATCAAATTTTCCTACAAACTTTTTAACTATATAATTTAACTCAGATTAATTAACCTAAAAACAAATTGACTTATCTTTAAGTTATTTAGCGCCAAGTAGATTCTTCCTAATATAAATACTATAACCATTTTCGTTTACGCATGTCAAAAACGATTCCACAGTTTCTCCTAATTCTCCTTATGGCTCTAGTTTAGCTTCTCTGAACAAGATTGTATAGGGAAACGGCGAGTAGTATGGGTCACCCAGTGTTGTTTCTAGGGCCTGCCGATAAATAGCAGCCCATTGTTATGCCTAGAGTGCATACAGTAGCCATAGCATCAGTCTGCCATGTGCAGACAGCTGGTTGATATAACTGCTTTATGCCGTTCTTCAGTCAATTTTCTTTGTTTGTGAATCTTTAAGTTGTTGCTTCGTATAATTTTTGACGACTCCTTGCACTTCTAAAAGTAAGAATAAAATTGCGAAACTATTGTTATTATTTAGCTTACTTTATTTAGATTATGCCGTGAAAGTTTCATCTTGCTCCCTTTAATACGACATTAGCCACATTATTTTTTT
>BGPR01000631.1:300124-318904 GCA_013235015.1 Araneus ventricosus
GTTCCTTCAGTCATACGTACGAATGAAAACATATCGCTTTCCTAGAATCTTTCAGTGCAGTCTTCACCCCTTCCTTTTTATTATTTCCTTCTTTCCTCCACCCTTTTCCGCCATCACTCACCATCCGGGGTTTTCCGCACTCTTTAGTGAACCCCGAGGTTTAATAGACCGATGAAAAAGGCTCCCGGTGAGCCTGGTTGTTGGGTAAACCCCTTTTGTCACTAATGTCTGCCTTCACAGAATGTGTCCTTAATTTGACACGGCCATTCATGGACGGTCATTATTTTCTGAATGGACATGCTCTTTCAGGGTTATCCTACAGATGACCAAAGGGGTCGCATTTCATCCATGCTGTGAAACTTTACTTTGCAGATTTGTGCTTTTTTGAGGATTTACACCTGCGATTTTAGCGGATCCATTGAGAATATAGTAATATACCTTTTCTTTAAAGGTGTTTAGTTTCTTTTGCTCCTTTTCTGAGCATCACTTTATTTTTGACGAGAGATCTTCAAAATTCATTGTCAACTATCAGAAGTTCATGGTGAATATATTAACATTAGAGGCACCATTTAAAAGAAATTTCTCAAAAGAGAAAGAGATTCAAGGAAATTCATTGTCAACTACAGTAATACCTCTTTACAACAATACTTTGGAGACCAAATAAATATATCGTTATAGAGGGATGTATTGTTATATCTAGGGGCGATATAATTACGATATAAAAAAATTAAATTTTGGTTGTTTTAATGTGGACACAATACAACAATATAAATTTTGCAGAAAAAGTATCACCAGAGTGATGTTTGTTAAAGCATTCAAAAATTTGAAAATTCAGCTATACAATAAAATAATTCATATACCTGAGAAATTTATTTATCAAAAAAGTTCTTAAAAAGTTATACTTTCGTTTGCTTATTCATTTCATGTTAAGTCAACTAACAAGGTTTGCATAGAGTCTAATGCACGGAAATGATAATCATTTGTGGATGAAGGGCTTCAAAAAATTGCCCGTAGGGACTGAACTGATTGAAGACAAAGTGGCGCTAGTGTCTGCTCGACGGGGGGGGGGGGCCCGACTTGCTGTACGGAGGGAAAGTGTAATGAAATTGGTATAAAATTTTCGATAGATCTTTATTTATCTATTAGTTGAATACCTGTTGTGTGAACGGGAACAAAAATCGCGGTTTAGATGCAGAGTTTGCAAAAATGTTCAAATATTTTGCAAGAAAGTTACTTGTTTTTCAGATATTATACTGAAAACAATCCAATGTAAATTCTGCGCTATAATGGTAAGAGATACAACAAATTAGCCCTTGGTAAACGCGGGGTGTGGCAGAAAATACCCCATGATCGCAACGTAAGTAGCTGGAGTGTTAAGTAAGATATGTTTTCAGTGAACAAATTTTAATTAAACAATAAATGTTTTCATTAATTCATTTTAATTAAAAATTTACCTCGAACTTAATTTTTACAATTATTTTTCTAGCATTTCTTACGTTTACTTAATAGATTTACAAAAAATCTTTAAAAAAATTTGGGGTTATTATAATTTTTTTTTTAGCTTTTTGTTACTTATGTACTTCTAATGCACTTAACAAGAAAAATTTTCCATTTGTCCAAGTTTAGTCAAACATTTTTATTCTAAAAATAGGCAAAGCTCGAAAGTGATTTGTTGAAAACTTACTGTAGCTAGTAATTTACATTTTCACACTTTCTTAGAAAGTAAGTTTATATGATTCATTTGTTAGGAAGATGTTAGTTATATAAGCCGTTAGAAATAAGTTAATTATTTTTTAATGCTATGAAACAGGATTTTGCAGAAATCGTTGGAACTATTTTAAGCTTCCTTAATGTATAAATTATTGCACAGGTAGGTCAAGTAAATAAGCCAATGAGTCCGAATTTTTTATTTCTTTCATTCGGCATTCGTTGTTTGTTGAAGAGCTGTTGAAAGAAAATTAATCATCGCAGTAAATAATGCAATTCAATGAATCTTTGAACCCTATCGATTTCTTAATAATAAAAATAGATGAAGATTGCACATGTTCTTTGCTCGTATCAGAAAGCCTTGCATGCAAACCCTTTTCAAAACACCAGAAGTCAGATACACTTTCCCCCTTTCCCCACCGCGCTGACGTTTTTTTTTTTTTTTTTTTTTTTTTCTCAGTTGAAGATAATAAAGGGATTTTTTTAGTACAATATGCTATAGCCTACTTTTTATTTCCTAAACCTTACAAAGCAATACCAAATAAAAATTGTGATTATTTTCAAGTTTTGATTTTCTCTCTAGTAGCTGCGGAATATTTGCTTTACAAACTGAGCCACGTGGCAATACAAATATCCAAAACAAATATATAGATAATCATGTGATAGGATCTCGGCTTAAGAAGCTTTGTCAACAGTATGGCAAAAGAATCATTATCAAGTTAAACAAATTTCTCTTTGCTCTATGATAATGATAAAATTGTCAGTAAATAGTTACGACTTACTCACAAAAGCTACTGGTAACTGTAAACTTTTTAAAGATAATGTACAATCCCGGAAAAGTTTTGTGTCTCAAAGAATACAAAATGCATGATGTTTTTGGTTTTGGTACAATATTTCAAGAAAAATAAACAAAATTTAGGAACTTGAACTCTTTGTAGGTACTATGAAGGGTTTTGAGTGAGGCTTCTTCGAAACTGATTGGGATAATGGTTTTTGCTGAAAGATGTATCGCTATTTCAATCTGCCCCCTCTTGTAACTTTAAAAATAATTTGCGTTTTAACTTGAATAACACAAAATATTACTGCATCAATTGCTGGTGGAATGCATGGCGAGAAAGATTAACTTTTGAATCAGGCTGGTTTTTGTTCTTCTTATTGCCCACGCCGACCCCGCTTACCGAAAGGGTGTAATACATGTCACGAGTCGGCGGGAACAAAAATTTCAATACAAATATTAGCGTAATACAATAAATACAATTAAGAATACAATACAATACAATACAATATAAGAATGCAATACACAAAATTGGGTAACAAAACGATTTAATTAATATAATATAAAAAATACAATACAAAATACAAATTTCACAATAAAATACAAAACAATAAACATAATAAATAATTACATAAATATCAAATAAATACAAATATACGTAATAAGTAAATAAACATGCATAAAAATAAGCAAAAATAAAAAAATTAATGAAATGTAATAAGTAGTAAATAAAATTCGAAAAACAGTAGAAAAGAAACAAAATAAAATTATAAGAAGTACAACCTTATGCAACAGGGGCAAGAAACAAGAAGGACCCTAAAAAGAGTTTCAAAATAAATAATTAAATGACATCAAGTACTAATTGCCTGTCATTATCACAACTAATAATTCTTTTAAGTAACTTTTAATTGCTGATGGTTATACAATTAGGAACTGACTACAGTTTTGTGCATTTATTTTTTGTTACTGAAAACGTTAAGCATGAACTTCTATGTAAAATTAAACTGAATCTCATTCATTGCCATTAAAATAATGGAAAAATAAATTTTGCAAGATTGTTATATTTTTTTCGGTAATATCTTGTTGTATCCAAAAATAATCCAAAAATAAGCATTTTGGAGTTTGTTCTCAATTGCGGAACTGCGTCGAATTATTAATACTAAAATGGATTAATATTATTCTGTTTTCAAGACTTTTTTTTAAAAAATCCTTTGAGGTTTTTTTATTTATTTATTTATTTTTGCATTTGTGAGAGCATTAAAAACTGAACATTTAAATAAATTTCCATAAATCATATCAAGTTCAAAATGGATGCATCTGACGTTCATATGAAAATTTTTAATGTTATAAGAGGCATTTTAATCTATTTTCATTTTCAGGAAGAGGCTTAAAAGCTTTGCTTAAACTCCCATGGCTGTTTTAAAAAAATGAGGTGGTTGTCACCTGCTCACTAACACTCGTCAATCCCCAGGAGGATTGCTTAGAAGTCCTCTGGATTCTTTGCCTATGATCAACTTGCAATTAATTTTTATAGAGAGATACTTTCTTAACTTGGATTATATATTTTAAAAAAAAGGGAAATGTAGTTATTTTTGCTAAGACCATGAGTTAAAGTTAATTCTTGGTCTTGGATGTTGTCTTTCTTAGCCTAAAATAAAATAGGGGTAACTTTTATTAACGTAGGACTGCGTTCTTCCCATTGGGGGTCTGAGGAAGAAATTTGATTCACACGGAAAAGGGCCACAAAACTTGGTATGGGAGATCCTCTTAAACTACTCGGTAACTACATACATTAAAAACATAACTGATATTTTATTTTAGAGATAAAGGGTAACAACAGAAGTTGAAAAAAAAAACAAATTGAAAATCGGAATTGTAGTTCAGCGACTACTGAGTCGCAAAGTTGGGCAAAAATACGAATGAATTGGTGGCGCGATCCTCTATATCTCGGTAAGTACATATGTTAAAAGCATAACTAATGTCTTATTTTAGAGATAAAGGGTAACAACAGAAGTTACAAAAAAATTAGCTTAAACTTAAAAACTTACGAGGAACTTCGAGAAACAAAAGCGTCACACGAGTAAAGTAGTCTTACACCTTTAACATCAGCTGCTGTTTGAAAAGACATCCTCCCGTCATTTTTTTCTTTCAATTTTATTTATTTTCTATTTTTCTTATTGTTATTACTGAAGATTAAAAAATTCCTTAAGCATTAATTTGTGATTGCTTGTTGAATCTATTTTGCAAATTCCTAAATCGATTTGGCAACAATTAATAAGTAGCGTATACTTTCATTTAAAAAAAAACATAAAAAGAAGCATGGTGTCTTCATCATGAAGAGACCTCGATAAAACATTTATTTATGGTAAAAGATTCCCCTTTTAGAAGAAATCGAATACGCAAATACTCGCAAATCCAGTCAAAAACTGCTCAAAGCAACGGAAATTGCGTGTTTTATTTGTGAGCCCTTACCTTTCCTATCAAATCAGCGTTTTTTACTTCTTACTTCCCACTGCTTCTAGGATTTTAACAGTTAAGACGTCAGCGTTTATTTTAAACGGCATTGAGGCAGAGAACTTCTGAGTCCTTCTGGTGATCGTTTTTTGACAACTGAGTCGGGGGAGTGTGCAGCAACAGAGATTAAGGAAAGATTGCTTGTCTTGGAGTCTTTTTTCGAAATCTGTTGTTTCGATTGGAAGTTATTGTGTAACTCTTACAGTTGGCAGCAGGCCTGAAAAGTGGAAAGAACACCGAGTTTTTATATTTCAGGACTTTTTCTTATTCTTCTATTTTCATTGGCAGTTTTTATTGCTTTCAGATAATTAGTTAACAGCTCGAGATTTGCAGTTATATGTATTAAGTTAACAACATGAAAATCAAGCTAAGGATAGAAGAGAAAAATAATAATTTAAAAGTGAGAGTGATTTGTCATTAATTAAACAATACGCTGTAATAGTTTTTCAACATGCTGCTCAGTATCTAAAGCAGGCTAAGAATTTGGTAGATAAATAATAAAAAATTTAGGGAATTAAATGGTGAACATATTTTAGCATGAAGATATTTCAATGAAGAAAACGTTATTTTATATGCAACAAGTTCATAACTGATTTGTATCATTTAGAACTTTTCCTATCATAGACTGAATAGGAGCTTATAAGTTTCTTGAAATAAGTCTTTTAATGTCAATAATTCTTCATAGACTTTTACTGATACCAGTAAGATGATTAAAAAAATCATGTGAACAATTAATGCGCTAATGTTATTAATTAAACCAATACGACTTGTAGTCAGAAAATATTTTATATTTCACCTCCCATTCGTAAAAGTTTTTTTTTCCTCCAGTTAGTATTGAAGTTTCTTCACATTTACAGAGGTTTAAAAAATGTTGTTTTACCTAGACAAAATAAATATTTCAGCTTATAATGTTGAAATTTTGAGCAGAATAATTTTATAAACAATTTCACTAATGTTAAATAATGCAACCAATTTCCTAAGCTCTTTATTTGCGTATAATACATACTTTATAAATTACCTAACTGTGCCTTATATTGTGAAAAAATAAAGATTCCACTTTATATTCTACTAAGCTCTGAGAAAAGTAGCTTCATGTATTCATTCAATCATTTTTCTAAGCATTTTATTTGTGTAGTATCTGAATAAGCCATTACACAAGTAACAGACTTTGGATTCCATTCTTTGCATATTAAAAACATTATAGATTGAAAATTATTCATATCAAAACTGAAATCTTGTTTCACATACTTTTGTCTATAAATATTTTGAAAATGTATGTGAGGTATTTGTCTTCAAAGTTTATGCAAATTATCATTCTATTAAGTTTAATTATTCCCCGAATTCTTTCAGAAATTTTAAGGTATCGTTAACTCGATGAGTGCTATTTAAACCGCGTACGATTCACAATAGATTAGTTCACAAAGCTAAGCAAATTATAACCATTTAGTAAATGTGAGAAATACGTGTGACTTAGAGGTCGCAGTTTTTTAATATTAATGAGCTATCGAATCAATCATTTATTACGCATATTTTAACAAACTGACCTAATATGCTACTGTAACTATTTATAATACTTCATCTTTCATAAATGAAAATTCTGAATGCATTTTACGAAAGTATTTTTTATCCTAAATGGTCAAAAATTTGAAGAATTTCAACTAGTTATTTCTCTAATTGAATTGAATATTTCTCCACAGGATTTAAGAGTTATTTAACCGTCTAACAATTCAAATATATAATTCTGTCTTTTTTAAATTATATATATTAAAAACAAATTTTGCATAATTCAAAATTATATTAGAAGTTTCGCCGGAAAAATTCATATTCAAAAATAAATTCGCAGATTTTTCAACGAATTAAATTGAATCACCTCATATGACGTCACAATCACTCGTTGAACATCGCCACTCACGTAAATATTTTCTAACTGCGCGTTGTCTTACTCCTTGCTGTGATGATAAACTACGAACAGAAAATACAAGATGAAAGTGGATTCTAAAATTAAATTGAAACGATTTAGTTTAGTTATATTAACTTCCCGTTTTGAATCAACACAAGGACTGCTTCTGGGATAGACCTCGTAATTTTGAACCACTGTGACGATGTGTGACTCTTCAAACTTCCGCACACCAGCGGGAGGACGTCTGACCCCCTACGTATGATTTAGCGTGCAACAGGTCCAATACAAGAAGGATCTTCAGTGGAATCGTATTTCGACCTGGACCCCTCAAGTCCCAAAGCTGAGACCTTACCACTAGGCCACCACGGACCTTTAAATTGAAGCGGAGACGCTTTAAATTGAAACGGAGACCCTTTAAATTGAAACGGAGACCCTGTAAATTGAAACAAAAACCCTTTAAATTGAAACGGAGTCCCTTTAAATTGAAACGGAGACCCTGTAAATTGAAACAGAGACCCTTTAAATGGATACTACGCTTGTATCTCGTGTGTGGAAAGTATTGATATTGTAGATGGCGCTCCTGCTGTGGAGTGACGTCGGTGGCAATGCTGCAATATATTTGGATGCTTCCCAGCACCGAAAGCTTCGTCATGCTTGCTTGCTTACTCGCACCTGCTCACGCCAGCTCTTTTGCCACGGATCTTGCCTTAATCATCAATGGATTCAGTAATTGAGCTTATCTGTAACTGGCATGTATGCCGAGTGAATATTGGTTTTAGTATATTGTAAATAAAGGGCATGTTTGTTACTTCAGAGACTCCATCATCTTCTTTGAGATAGTATCTGTCCTCACCTTCCGCGACATCTCGTATTGCCACATTACAGGTTTGTCTCGCAAAGTTCCACTCTTTTTTAAATATATTTTACAATTGTCCTCTTTGTTTAACGAAATATACATATAATCGACTTTTTTCATTTCATTTTGATTTACTTATTATACAGAAAAATTGGTCGGAAAATTGGTTACATTTTTTTTTTTTTTTTTTGCTGTTCGTACGCATTTTCTCCATGTTTTTCCATAGTGAATCTTATCCATAGATATCGCTTTCCTATCAAAAAAAAGTTTCGAAGAAAAGTCGGACCACAAAAATCGATGCGATCTTTTACAAATATTGCAAGTATTGCCGAAACAACAAAAAATTTAAACCTCGAACCTTGTAAACATAAAAACACGTTTCAACAAATAAGTTCAGGGCCAAAGGAGTGTGCTCGTAAATACATTATCTACTTTTTATTGTTTTTTCACTACGAGCGAGATAATGTTTGTTGAATTATGCAACTGTTGTATACTTTTGTAATTTAACTTCAGATATTCTATAGATTGTTATAGGTCACTGAAGGTCATTTGATAAATTAGAAAACAGTAAGGCTTTTCGCAAATGATTATTGCAGCTATTTCAGTATGATACATCTTTACTTGGAAAGCATTTTACTGCAGTTAACAATCTTATTGCAGTTATTTCAATATGATAGTTTTTTACTTGTGACACATTTTTACCTAAAATACAAGGAAAACTTGGAACCCTTGATCCACATGGATACTTAACTCAGGACGATTCACTTACCTTTCAAAGCATTTTGTGATATCATTTATTGAAAAGGGCATATTTTACTTAATATTACCCTTCAATCCAAGAAACATAATAAATGATTCATAAATATGTAATTTTCACTTATTCATAAATATATATGTTATTTGTGCAAATGTAGCAAACAAACGCAATTGATTCTAGTTTGTTATTTCAATACATAATCCCCAGAGGGAAATTTCTATGGAAGTTTATGTAAGGTTATGAGAGGAGTTTTTTCTCATTTTTACCCGTCTTCTCTCTCGTGTAAACGAATTTCAAGGTCGTGGCAGTTTGTTGTTGTTCAACTCCCTTTTAAAAACACGGATGAGGAAATCAATGTTATTGTTCAATCCTTTTAGTCCATTCTGTAAACTTCTATTTGGTGATAGGAAAAAATAACATTCCTGTATAATAGCAGCCAATGAGTTCACAAACATGATAAAAATATCGCCAATCCCTTAAATGCAAAATAACAGGTGTTCTCGTTAGATAAGGATAACAAAATATGTTTGAAAAACAATCACCAATAGATATTTGAAAATTTTCCATCATTACAAAAACATTCTGACGATATTTTGATAAATTCAGTCTCGTAGAGATGGACAAGGATAATCTGAGGTTCGTTATGTAGCCAAGATTTTTTTTTCTTTTTTTTGCTTGCCGATATGTTCTCACTCTCTGTTTTGAAGAGAAAAAGAATCGTTCTTTTTACTCATCGTTGCTTTATTTTCCTTCTGCCTACTGGGTTTCAATTTTATTTCATTTTTGATCCTTGGTATTGTATTCAAAATTCTTGTTGCTTAAAAATTACAAGGATATTTATAGATATTAATAAATAGTTTAATGCATTGCATGATATTTACTGTAAGTTGTTGGAAGTTTACGGAACAATTTGTTTCTTTGAATAGTAATTTAGCAGGTGTATTTCAAATTTTAACACGTTTTTAATTTTTAACACTAGAAATAATGTCTGGACATTCTAATTATGATGTGTTTCAAGCTGTTGCATTCGAACTAAGGTGATCTTGCTATCTTCAAATTCGAAACTCTATGTCGAAACATAACTGGAAAATTAGCAGACTTCAATAAGTTCAGGAATCTATTAATCAATATTATTATACTATTGTTCATACATAACTACAATCTCGTTTTAATTTTTATAAACGAGTCACTAAATATTGAAAATGATGCACAAAGATTTAAGAAAAAAGTGTAGAATTTTAACTATAATTATTGACAATTCAAGTTGACAGTAGTAGAAAGCTATGAGTGACTGTATCACCAGTGGATAACGCAGTATGTGCTCCTACGATTCTTAAGAGCTCCACGATTAACCAACTTTCAATTTTAACCCGTAAACGCCCAGTGCTGAATTTAAGCAACATACCAATTTTGTCTTCTAAAATCTTGAGAATAAGACTGAAGCTCTATTGCCTGTTGTTGCCATTAGGATACATACTGAAATTTTTATTAAATCAATTTACAACGTATAGATAGCAGCCTGAGTGCTGATAAAAAAATAAAAACAAATTGATGTTTTTCACTTGAGGCTGCGTGTTTTTAGCTTTGTTTGTACGCTTGAGAATACCATATTTTATTCTGCAATGTTGAAGGAAATTCCTTATCCGTATTATTATTTATTAGAATTCATCAGTGTTTGGCATTACAGCATTTTATCAAGGATATTTTTTTCTGAAATAAGCCTAGCATTGTCAGTTGGTAACAAACTGTTTTTCAGCCAAGAAGCATACTTAAAACAAAATAGGAGTTTTTCAAGTATTTTTCCCATGCTTTATTCAAAAAATGAAAGTCAAAAAAATTTTGAAACCAAATTTTAAAAAATCGTGCTTTTAAGGGTTGATATAAAGTTTAATCATACAGAATATCTATTGCTGATATTTAAAACTAAATTCTCTTCAAATGTAGTAAGTATCTTCTACTTTTATATTAGAATCGTATTAAGTACTATTTAAAGGGGCGTAATGATAAATCGAGAGTTGTTCAGTGTATTGTCCGTTTGATTTGTTCTTGACAATGGAAAATGTATCCTGTCTCTGATCAAAAGTCAGTCAAGCCACTGTTTAGTTACCCATACTTCGCATTGACGACTCACAGCTGTTAAAAATATGCTTTTCTTGCAACATATGCTGTTATTTATTTTGATAATAAAACTAATACCTTAACTGATCGTTATATTTTTTTGTTTTCTTTCTTCCAAATTGTCGTGTTGGAATAGTTAATTATTATCTTGCTCGTAAACAATACATAAGATCATTTGTTTAATTCAAATTCTATTATCAACAATATCTATGACTTATGAAAAATATTTAGTAATTAAGCAATTTATAATTTCGTCAAACAATTAATCATTTCATCAAGCAATTAATCATTTCATCAATCTACTTTATTGATCATTCATCCTTTATTCAGTCAGCTTTAATTACCAATGTACAGTTTTCCAAAGTCTCAATAAGTTCAAACAACTTATCAATTGATTTAAACTCAAATATCAGCTAAATTTTATTCCTTAAATGCGTTGTGTTTTCTCAAGACAATTCCCATGTTCAGAGCACCAGAAACATATATGCTACCACTAAAAGGTGGTCCCACCTTTGTAGCTCATCAACAAAACATAATAGAGCTTTTTATTTTTTTTTTTTGTCTTTTTCCTTACAAACTTAATTGCGTTATATATTTTTTACCTCTTTTCTTCTATTTACTGTTTCTACCAGAAAAATTCCATTCGCGCTGTTCTCAAAGTTGGTGATTTTATTTTTATTCACTGTGACGAACAAAAGAAATCAATTATACATTTTTTTTTTTTTGGATTCGTGTATAAATATTTTATTGAACAACCTCAAATAACAAAGGGGGATCAATTTAAAAATCTAAAATCCTCGTTCTTGCTGCTGTAACTTATAATGTACTCACAATATATTTCATTTCTACTGTAAATAATTTCAATTCTTTGGTAGTTTAAAGTAAAGTAGCTCAAAATCTTTGGGTAGGGTAGTTAAAAGTAAACTATTTAAAAAATTATTACAAAATTCTTCTAATATGTATAGACCTTTAAATACAGATGTTTAATATAAATAAGCATTAATTGTTTCAGTATTATGGATATTAAATGCAGATGTCTAATACTGATAAAAATTAAACTTTTTAAAGATATGAATACTAAATTAAATGTTTAAAAATATTAATTGAAGTTTTCTAACGTTATAATGAACATTAAGCACAAAAATCTTCTAATGTTAATAAGCATCAAACTCTAATGTTCAAACATAAAACTGTAAATAAAAATTTCTAACTTTTTAAAGTTTTTTGTTAACAACTTTCCTTCCCTTTCAGTACATTACCTGCCAAAATATCCTATCACAGGCATAAAATCATTACATTTTATTTCTATAAATAATAAAAAAATATTAAATTAGTAGAAATCCCTAATATTTTTAACCACACAGTAATTCCTACATATAGAAGGGCACAATCAATTTTTTTTATGCATTTACCCTTTTATTTTCATGGAGAAAGGAAGTGTAGAAGAGTTTTTTTCTTTCAGAAATTTTCAGTATAATTTTTAAATAAACACACCAATTTTATTTTTAAAAAAGATAGCAAAAAATCTATATTCTTCATTTAATATTTATAATCTTATTTCTATAACTATTTTTAACTTCTTTAAAAACCTTAAATAAACTTCTATAAATAACCATAATTCATCAAACTGAACTACTTAAAATATTGCATGGCTTATCAAAGAATTCAAAAGCGCGCAACTATAACAACAGCAAAAAAAACGCAGCAGTGATCGCCAAAAATAGCTAACTCTCTTTTTCTGTTTTTACCTGAAACCTACTTGTACGCAAATGGGCGCGAGCGACAACAAAAAAGTCCGAACAAAACTCTTACAGCGCGAAGGAAGCGATGTCGTCTCCATAACGCAGTGATTGGCATGGAGACATTGATTGGCGTCTTCCTCGGACCAATCGGATCGCTCCCTACATCTGATGCCAGCAAATGAGATCACGTTACTTGCTCGGCCATGGATACGACTGCTGGCTCCTCCTTCCTTTTTCCGTTTATGGCTAATAGCGTTGACGAAGACTTCGTAACCTATAAGGGATCACTAGCTCTTCACTTACCACTCCTCGAGAGGGAAACCCACATTCAGCGGTTTCCGTGAGCAAGCGAGACCTGAATTTTGATAGCTCGTTTACTCGTTTCAAGATCTCTGTGAGCGAGCAGGCTCGGAATCATTTGTTTGCGGTATCGGAGAGAGGAGGGTTGTGATTTTCTTCTCGGCTCTTCCAGAGAACGTAGATATTCCCTTTTTTCGCTTGTTTCGGAAAAGTTTTTGCCGCTCTACGCCTCATTATACTTTTATAATCCACCGCTTTTTATTTGCTGTACAATTGGTCAAATAGTTAATTTTATTTAACTGAGCAGCGTAGAGTATGTATCCACTTTAGGATGTGATACCTTTCATGAACAGTGCTCAACGGTTTGAACTGATTGTACGTACATTTATCGTCTGTTCAAGGTATCATTATAAAAATCTAAACTTGATTTAACAATTGTTTTTGAACACTTGAATAGTCATTTGAAAGATTTTCTTATGTTTCTTGTTGAAAAACTGATCGAAGAAGAAAAAAACTACTTCAAGTTGTCTCTTAAATTATGTGGACAAAAAACATTATTTTAATTTCTTGCTGTTAGAAATGTTGATATCAACTACATGTTACTCTACCGAAGATACAAAACAATTGCATAAGAAGACAGCGAAGTTAAAACAATTATAAAGTACTCTTTATCGAAGAAAGCAGTTTTTTTTTTAGTTCAAGAATCACTGGAAAGGAAGAGTTTCCTGTAATTTTATCATGTGAATGTTTTTCATCCAAATCTCTAAAGATTTCCGCTTCAATCACCCAGACTTTATGATAGTGACTGCTCTTGCTAGTTGTGACTTGGTTTTCCCATGAAACACAGAAGTCAAATGGCTCTGGGACTGAGTCAACCTACTCCCATTCCTGGATACAACCCCATGGTGTTCTTGCCAACTCTAAACTTCTCCATCAACCAAGTGGCTGCCGTCTGTGAGACCCTGGAAGAGAGTGGGGACATTGAGAGACTGGGTCGTTTCTTGTGGTCATTGCCAGTTGCTCATCCCAACTGTGCAGAACTCAACAAGAATGAATCTGTTTTAAGGGCAAGGGCCTTGGTGGCCTTCCACACTGGGAACTTCAGAGAACTTTATGGTATTCTTGAAAGCCACCGTTTCACCAAGGTGTCCCATTCCAAACTGCAAGCCATGTGGCTAGAAGCTCACTACCAGGAAGCTGAGAAGCTAAGAGGAAGACCCCTGGGTCCTGTGGACAAGTATCGAGTTAGGAAGAAGTATCCTCTGCCCAGGACGATTTGGGATGGAGAGCAGAAGACGCATTGCTTCAAGGAACGAACAAGGAGTTTGTTGAGGGAATGGTATCTTCAGGATCCGTATCCCAACCCAACAAAAAAGAAGGAACTGGCACAGGCAACCGGACTGACGCCGACCCAGGTGGGGAATTGGTTCAAGAATCGTCGGCAGAGAGACCGAGCAGCAGCGGCGAAAAATAGGTGAGAATGTCTATTTACTTTACCAGTTGTTTTGAACTTGTCCCTGGGTAGCATTTGATATTGTGTTGAAGATTGGGAAATTCGAGTTAGATTTTTAATTAATATTTGGATGTTATAAATTTTGAAGATTTAAAATTAAATTAGTTGTTTATTTTTATCTGCTTCGAAGTTTTCTATTATTATTATTAAAGCATGGTATAGATACAGGAGTATTATCAAATGCTACTCTTGATATTTGATCGGGTAAAAGATACGCAATGGTTTATTCTACATTTTCATAATATAATTTGATAGGATTTTTTAAAGGATTTATTTATGCATTAAAGCAATGGAAATTATCCAGAAAACGAAGGCTCGTTAATAACTGATTTTTCAATTATTTCTGAATATTTTTTTCTTTTCTACAATTATTCTTCGTAACTATTTTTAAAAACTGCATGAATTGTTTTATGTAATTTCTAGAGGAGAAAACAATATATAAACACAATAAACTGTCCGTTAACCAATATTTAAACTATGCAAACAAATACTGATGTTTACAAAAAAAAAAACCTACATAATGTGACTCTCTTATTCGAGTCAACTTTGCAAAACCACTTATATCTCTGAAACTGAATGTCAGAAAATAATCATCCACAAAACATACTCGTGAGAATTTAAAGTATTTTATTGTAGAAGAAATTTATAGTGAATTAATTATGTTTTAGATTTGAAAACTAATAAATATGGATTTATTTCTTGTGCATGAGCCTAAACTCGTGTCATGGTTTTTAGTAGTCTAAGGCTCCAATTTATTTTTTAAATTATTTTTGGTAATAAAAGAGTGAGTGACAACAGAATAATAAGATTATGACATCAAAGTTGTAAACATTATTATCCGCTTGTTCGCTTATCGCTGTGTATAGCTGTCCGCATTCTCGTTAAATAAATGTTATATATTGTTATAATCTTTGCCTATCTCTTGATTCTACATTTATATTTAAAGTTACTCACCAACTAAAACTTTTCTTTCATACCTTATAGTAGACATTCATTGAGAATAATAAGTAAGAATGATAACCGAGAAATTAGCTTTCAAACATAAGCATGTGAATTGTTAAGAAAGAATTAATATCCATTTCGATCGATAGGAAAACAATGAGTGTTGTAATGTTTGCTATGTGTGGTGTTCCGTGCTGTTGCACTTTTGCCTGATTCGTCAAGTGTTTTTAACATTGTATACTTTCTCATGCAATCTTTAAAGTTTTAATAAGATTAATAATCTAATGATAATATGCTAAAGAAAACAAAATAATAATCAAACTTAAACTCTGGTATTAAAAAATTTGTGTGTGCAAAATTTAGGGGAAAAAAAAACAGGTTAATTTATTTCGCCTATATACTACGGATAATTTTCATTAAAAATTTTTTTTTTCATGACTTTAAAAGTGGCATCTAATTTTTTTAGTTACTGAAATCATTAATACCATGCATGTTTTATTTACAACTATAAGTTTGTATAGTTAAATAACTAATGCCTAGAAAATTATGCTTACATATATTTTTTGTGATTAACAGCATAACAGAATAGCTTTAAAGTGTTCTACTTGATTTTATAGAAGAATTATGTGGGTTGGCTTTCCTAATCACTGTTACTGATATTAGTCTTATCACACCTTAAGTATTTAATTTTAAATCAGGATAGTTTAAAAACAAAGCTGTAAATTATACTAATATCAAAAATAATTGTAATACATTAAAATCATGTTATGTGATGTCATTATTCCGTGCATGTATTTTAAGTGGTGAATTTTGGAAAGGTTGCTAATTTTATAGTTCTTTTCCTTTCACATATGAGAAAATTTGCAGCAATTTTATTGAAATTCTGAGAAAATTTATTTTTAAAAATTTCTTGAAAGTAGCAACGTTTAGATTGCAAAGGGAAAAAAAAATGCTCATCCACCACAGCAAGTTTGGTAATAAGTTTAATGTATCATAAGACTATCTGGAATTAACTATTACTCTACTTTCAGTTAGTCGCAGAGTAAAAAATAACTTTTATATTATTTTCATTTAGTTATAGAAGATCGTTAAATGCAGAAAAAAAATTAACAGATAGCACTACACACGAGAATAGACAATCATTTTTAAAAGTATATGCAAATTAATTTTGAAAATTAAAAATATCCACGATTAGCTGCAAAAATTTGTTTTTATTCTATGATTAAAAGAGTCAAAGTTAAAAATAGATGAAATATCTTATTGTTTCTCATTTTTCGATAAAAGCAATTATTGATGTATTTTAAAATTCTAAAAGTAGAATATCGTAATTCTTAATATTAAAAATATTTAAATTTTATTATCATAATCCACCAATTTTAAGATACTACATAAAAAATTAAATCATTTCAGTCTTAAAATGTAATGGAAATAAGTTTTCTAGCATAATAATGAATGTTTGGAAATCTTTTATAATCAAGAATTTTTAAAAGATAAGTCTCTGCATTTTTAAGATTGATAAGACATTTATCGAAGTAATTGATGCTAAAAAATGTGTGTTAGGCTCAAAAATTATTTTCATTTGCGTTGGAATGATGTAGGAAATTTGAAATCTAGGAAATTAAAATAACTATAAAATTGATGCACGTAATTTCTTTGACAAATTCAGGACTTCTATTTTCTTTTTTTATGTCATTTTCTTTAATAAAGTACGATTCCACCAATTCGAGCGAAACGCATTTTAAACTTAATGAATTTTTTGGATGCAATATTCATCCTATTAACTTATTTGCAATTTATGATTATGTTAATCTATACCATTAAGAAATAATAGATAAAGAATTTGTAATTATGAATATATATTTAGGCTGGCAGACCAGACGGTGTTAATCAACAACTAAAAAATATTAAGTATCGATTTCCAAAGTTTTAGGTTCGAATATACATGGAATTAGATTTTCCAAAATTATTTTTATTTTATTGTTATATATCATTGTGTTTTTTCTTACTGAATTGTCCAATCCTTATCAAAATGAAGCAATTCAAATTAAGAAAACTGACAGTCAGACTAAAGAATATTTATTTTCGCCGGGAAGAAAGTTTCTTTGAGATTTAAAATGGATTCATCATTCATTAAACCCGTTTATCATTTGACTCACTTATACATTTTTGGCAATTTAAATCTGGTGTGAAAACTTTAGAGAGAACTTTACTTTGATTTTGATATTCACCATAAGAGATATTCTATAGGCTGAGCACCATTATCTGCAGCCAATTTAATCAGCTTCAAATTGCTGAAATATTACAATGTAAAATGGCATCACTATTACCAAGTTTTCCAAAATATATCTTTAGTATTTATTTGCTTTGGTTTATTTAGCCGCATCCAAAATTTGATTGGAATATTATATTGGTTTAATACATGCAATGACGATTTTTTTCTATCTACAACTAAATTTTACAATGATTAATGCTTCATTTCAACTTTGTTATTAATTAGTTTCTTTAGTAATTGGACTTAGTTTTGGGATAAGGAAACAACTTCAAAAGCAGCTGAAACTTGAAATTCAGCTGTTTTCCAAAAATTATATTGCTACGTTTTTCCAAATTAAATTTTTTACTTATTATATCAGTTTTGAGTTGTACAGGGTGGTCAAAGATTACTGGACGCATTCTAAAAATTAATAAAAAAAAACTAATAATGTTGCAACTACATTTTTTTTTAAACGAGAGCGCATTTTAAAAAGTTTTTTTTTTCAGATAGGTAACGCGCGCGTCGTTACGGTGGTCTAAGTGGTCATAAATTATTGGACATTATTTTTGTGTGCCAGCATCTGCCAAACCATTAAAGCTGGAAGAAAAATGAAAGCATGTATTTGTTCGAAATTTAACGCTCTTTAATTTGTTAAAGCAATTGTAATAGTTTTCGAGATATTAAAGAAATACTGAAGAAGGAAACCAGAAAACGCACATCAGCTTCTTCTGATCGGTAGTCATTACGTATGGAAATATCTCGCTGTACTACTGTTCTTTTTTTGCTCTCTCATTTAAATAAAAACGTCTTTTTAACATTTTAATTTTTTTTTTTTGTAAATTTTTGAAATAGGTTCAAAATTTATGACCACTTTGTATAATGGTTGGTCGAATTGGTTTTGTTTTGCATAAGAAATCATACTCTAAGGTATTGCTTTCAAAATTGGAAGAAAACTGGTCCCTAATTGCATAAATAACTACATCCAATTCAGGTTTTTAAAAAACCCGTTTAGTCTATAGGAGAAGAGTTAAAGTCTGAAAGAGAGCAATCATTTACTCTTGAAAGTTTCCGAAATCAACTAGATGAAAAACCTATTAATTTTAAGAAGACCTCAATTCTTCCTTTACTACTTACGGTTTTCGCTCTTTCAACATATTCTAGATTTTCACTTTTCGTGTCATGAATATAAAATACAGTTTTGAATTTCAACCGCTTGAATCTTTGTAATTATACTGTCTTTATATGAACGGAGCTTTAAAAAATAAAACTAAAAAAGAATTATAAAAACAGTCCAAAGTTCTTATTTCATATTTTGAAATATTTAGAAATAAGTATAAACGTAGTTGACGGTCCTTGGTTATAGACTGTCATTGTTGCTAGGATAGCGATTAATTACTAACATTTC